>ML782988.1:300534-321153 GCA_009831015.1 Picea engelmannii
TATATGTTTCCTTCAGAGGGGTCAGTGGCCTGAGTTCTTGAAGAGAGAAGGGAGAAGAACTTTTCCTGAGAAAAGAAGTTGCATTTTCCCTTGTAAAAACCCTGTTAAAAAGGAAGTTCGCAGGTTGCTATATAGGAAGGGTAAGAGAATGCCTGATTCTCACAGGTTGCACCATAGCTATGGTGCGAGATGTTTGCAGGTTGCTCTATAGGCAAGGTGCGAGAATGCCTACACGTGGGAAAAACAAGTGTTTTCTCGAATCTTCTAGAAGGAGAAACTTCTATGGTGAGGTGGCATCCGAATGGTTTGGATCTTACTCGCTTTCATGATTTGGTGGGATCATCCTAACCTCCTCACCTTATCCTCTTCAACTTATAAAAGGAGAGGAGTTCTCATGGAGAAAGTTAGCTTTGGTTAGCTTTTGAGCTTTGGTTAGCTTTGGAGCTTTTGGGATTAGCTTGGATTGGATAAAGCTTTGGAGATTTTTAGCTTGGCTAGATGAGCCACTTTGTCAAGATAGATTGTGAATATTATCAGATCTGTGCTCTCATAATTCTTGGAGTGAAAGTGTGTGGGGAACGAAGGACAGTTGGAAGGGACCTTAGGACATCAAGGCCGTGGTTGTAATCTCTCTTTCACATTTAATATGATACAGTAATATGATTCTTTCCTATAAAGCTTGTTGTGTTTTATTGTATGATTCCTTGATCACATACATAGGTTTATATTGAGTTTATGCTATTGCTATCACTTTGTTTGGTTGCGTTCTTTTGCAGGTTCATCATTGTATGAGCGTTGGAATGGAGCTAGGATGGTGATGGCAAGAGGAAGCAACATTTAAATGGTATGTTACCCATCCCTCTTTAGTTAGTAAATTCAATATTTAAAACTTAAGGAAAGTGTCATGTTCTAGTGTGTTTTGTTCTAGATCTAGGTGGATCTAGGGAGATCAGCTAGTGTCCGCACCTACCAATTAGTCTGATAACACCTTGCACGGGTATTTCTCAGAGAACTTATACTCAATGAGTATACATGCACACCTTGCACTATCTCTGTAAAAAATTTACTCTATCCCTCCTAAGACTTAAGTCTATCCATGACTCTAGCCTACACACTCCTTACATGGGCACTGTGTGTTCCCTAACCTAATGTTTCATAAGTGAAACAACCAAAACTTATATAAATCTCAAAGATTCATTCACAGAAATATAAGCACACATATAAAACATGGTAAACACATAAATAGAGCTTCATTCAATCAATTAGCTCAGAGGTAAAACAAACCCAGGAATTGAAGCAAATATCCCTTCTCTCATATTCAAATAAGAAGTACATATATACACAGAGTTCTTGCAATTTTCTTATGTTCTACAGCAAGAATACAATGAGCTTCAACAGCTTTCAACAATACTAACTTCGGCCTAGTTCAACAACCTCTAAAATGGAATAATTTACAAGTTTTATACATGAAGGGGCTTCATGAACCTTCTCCCCTGACTACCTACTGCTATCACATCGAAATCAAGCACCCTACTCCTAGGCTAGCTATGAATTAATGGGCATTTACAATATGGATAAGGATCGATGCTCGGCATCTATACAATCTCTTTGTACATTAAATAAATTACAATCTGCTACGATCCCCTAAAATGGCTTCAACCTCCAAACCTTAAATATCATTCATTACATCCTTTTCACAAATTCAAAATTCAAAAAGGCTCTTCCTCCTTTGAGAATCCATATCAGCTTCCATGTACGATCCGGATGATGTGTTTCCCTCCTGTCTGGCCTCCTTTTAATGCTAATGGTGATGCTCCTGCATAATACTCCTCGGAAAAAAATATTCAAGGACTCTTGTCCATGAGATCCTGCATTGTCTTTGTTGAACAGGATAGCCTAACTAAGAGGAGGGGGTGAATAAGTTAGATAAAATTTCTTTCTTTTCTTTAAAACAGATTACTCAATGAACACAAATTATGCCTTTTACTATATGTCTTTTCTACAAATCATTCGGATCAATTAATATGCACTCACATAAATAAACAATGACATAGAGATTTTCATGAGGAAACCCAAAAGGGAAAAACCTCTTCTTCTTATGAATGAAAGGCAAGCTCCAACTTTTCTTTACATTATTATTTTATCTGAGATACAACCCAGATGAGGTTGTTGCCTATGTTTCTTCAACACCTACTAAATGGAAGCTACAACTCCCAGATGTACAAGCACCAACTTGTACAAGTGAATTTTACAGTCTCCCCTTGCTCCTCCCTACCACCCTGGAATCCTTCTCTGTCACTAAGAACCTGCAAACCAACTCTTTATCTTCTCTATCAAAGATTAAGCATTAAAATCCTCTTTTTTATATATTCATATCATAATCCATTCTTGACCAAACCACTTAGATTTATCAATCTGTGCATATGTCTTCTCTCCTTAATATTTTCTCTATTCTTCATCATTTCTTCTCACTGTCCCTTTATAATTTCAGTTCAGTTCATCTTAATTTACAGAAATGAATTTTAATTTTCTCCTCTGTGTTTTTTTTCAGAGCTTCGGCTCTACCATAATTCACCCTCGTATCACACACAATTTCACTCGTATTTACCATACACATTCAGAGCATACACTGGAACCCTCGGGCTTTGAAGATTTAGTTACAATAACTTAATAACTACCTTACAGTGATCATCATTAGCCAAGGCATCAAGAAGAACAGTATCCACATGATCAGTTTAAATATTTAATCAGCATCGTTCGATGAACATATGTTTGTTTTGACTTTTCAGCATAGAATAACCCTTGAGCGCTTCGGCAAGACACTTGTGCTAAACCATATGCCCATTGGTTTTGACCATAGTCTATTCGAAATACGTTTCGTATTTCACATTTCGGCAATCCTGTGTCGAAGGGTCTCGACACTCCAAGTTGTGATTCCCGAAATGGAGCGTAGCTTCATGCTAGCTCTTCCCTCTCACATGACCATCGCTGACAAACACTGCCTATGCCAAAAATGCATTTCGCATTTTGGCATTTTAGCGTTTCTCATTTCGGCATTTTAGCGTTTCACATTTCGACATTTTGTATTTCAGCATTTTGGCATTTCGCATTTCATCATTTTGGCATTCGGTGTTCCTGTGATGAAGTGTTTCGACACTCCAAGTCGCGATCCCCAATATCTGCTTTTCTCTGATCGACGACCCATGGCCTTTCGTGATCCGATGGTCCTGATCTCATCGGGACTTTGTGTTTCACGATTTCACGTATTGCGATATCAGAGGTTGGAGCACCTCCTTTCTTTGACTTTCTAGTTAGTGAAAAGTTTATCTGTGACCACGTGTCATGCCCGAAGATGGACGGTCCTCCTGCTTTTGGCATTTTATAATCCTGCTTCACCTTGCACTTTAAAGAACGTACAAGTTCTCCTGGATCTGACGACAGTCAGGCCCCGCGCTCGAATCTAATGCCCGAGATCCATTCTCTTCTACTACACGCTCCTTCCTTTATGAATTCCCAAGTTCCAAAGGTTCATTTCTGCTAACCACTATGCAGTTGATTCTCTCGGTCTTATGGATTTAAGTTTGACATTAATGACAAAACCAAGCCATGTGCAAGATGACCAACAAACTCCCCCTTTGGCATTGATGGCAAACTTTAAATCTCTTCTCCCCCTTTTGACATCTATGGCAAAGGAAACAACCATACTCCCCCAGAGAAACAAAAACCAACTGTAAAGATGTGTCATTTCAGCAGCAACTCTCCCTATCAAAATAGTCAATAAACCTGTGCAGTCTGATCTTATTATGAAGCCCTTGCAAACTTTGAGAGTGAAATGAAATTACAGAGGGTAAACCCCCAATTGATCCCTAAGACTATCAAATTGCATTTTAGGTAAAGGTTTAGTAAATACATCTGCAATCTGATCCTTTGTGCCAACGTATTCCAATTTAATAACATTAGACATAACCTGCTCTCTTAGAAAATGAAATTTGATGGGAATGTGCTTTGTTTTTTAATGCATAACAGAATTTTTAGAAATACTAATTGCATTGGTATTATCACAGAAGATAGGTATAGGTTCATGATAATGAATATGGATATCTTCCAGCATCTGTTTCATCCATAGAACCTGAGTGCAACAAGCTTCAGTTGCTATGTATGTTGCTTCAGCAGTAGACAGAGACATTGTTGATTGTTTTTACTTGACCAACTTACAAGACATCCTCCAAGAAAAAATGTTGTTGCACTAGTACTCTTCATGTCATCAACACAACCTACCCAGTCAGCATCAGTGAAAGCATATAAATCAATTTGATTACCTGTAGGATACCACAAACCATACTCTGTTGTCCCCTTAAGATATCTGAAAATTCTTTTGACTGCAAGTAGATGAGAAGTTTTTGGTGAAGCCTAAAACCTGCCAACTTGACAAACTGCATGAATAATATCAGGTCTTGTAACTGTAGCATAAAGAAGACTACCAATCATAGATCTGTACACTGTCTGATCAACATCTTTAGTATCATCAAACTTACTTAATTTACAGCCAGTAACCATGGGAGTACCAACTGGTTTAGAATATTCCATCTGAAATTTCTTAAGCATTTCATTGATATATTTGGTTTGAGAGATGGAAATACCTTTATCGGATTGAGTAATTTGCATGCCTAAGAAAAACTTCATTTCTCCTAGCATGGACATCTCAAACTCTTTCTGCATACTTTCAGCAAACTATTTACTGAGCCTATCATCATCACTACCAAAAATGATATCATCTACATATATCTCAAGAATGATCAGCCTATCATTTTCTTCTTTAATGTAAAGATTATTATCAGTGTTACCTTTCATGAATCCTTGTTGCCTCAAGTAATTGTCAAGTCTGGAATACCAAGCCCTTGGTGCTTGCTTCAGCCCATACAATGCATTTTTCAACCTGTAAACATATTGTTCTACTTCTTGTACCTGAAAACCATCTAGTTGTTCCATATATACTTCTTCTTCTAAATCTCCATTCAAAAATGCAGACTTTACATCAATTTGGTAAACTTTAATGTGTTTAGAACTAGCATAAGCTAGAATCGGTCTAATGGATTCGTTTCTCTCAACAGGAGCAAAAATTTCTCCATAATCTATTCCTTCTACCTGTGCATACCCTTTACAAACCAATCTAGGCTTATTTCTAGTTATTTTACCTGCTTCATCCATCTTATTTCTGAAAACCCATTTAACCCCTATGACATTCTTATTCAAAGGTCTAGGAACCAATTCCCATGTCTTATTCTTTTCTACTTGACTAAGTTCTTCATTCATTTCTTTCATCCAGTATTCATCTTTAATTACTTCTTCAATGATTTTGGGTTCAATCAGAGAAAGTAAATATACATGTTCATGAGTTGAGGTGGATTCTTGCCTTCTGCTTCTTGTTCCAACACCTGTATTTAAGTCACCAAATATCTATTCTTCAGGGTGATTTTTCTGTATTCTCTTGCTTGGAGTCTTTGATGGAGTCATGCTTGTGGATGGAGTTGTGCCCTGTATCAAGGTAGGAATTAATTGTTCACTGTCAGTAGCCTTAGTTTCTTATGTTTCACTTACTTCTTCATCCATCTTATGTTTGTCATATATTTCATGTATTTGTTGATCCTTTTGTTTAGATTTGAAGTTCAAAAATGAAGACTCATCAAACCTTACATCTATAGATTCAACAATCTTTCTTAATCTGAAATTATAGCGTTTATAAGCCTTTCTTGAACATGAATATCCAACCAATATGCCTTCATCATTTCTAGAGTCTAATTTTCCCAGATCTTTATTAATTATTTTAATGTAACACTTACTCCCAAATATTCTAAAATGTTTTATGTTTGTTGGTCTTCCTTTCCATAATTGATAGGGTGTCTTATCAATATTATTTATTAGCAAACTTCTATTCAAGATGTGTACAGCGGTGTGAACATCTTGAGGCCAAAACATGTCATTCAATCTGGACTCATTTAACATTGTTCTTGCCATTTCCATAACAGTTCTGTTTTTTCTTTCAACAACACCATTTTGCTTAGGTGTTTCCGTAACAGAGAAATGTCTTTTAATTCCATTTTCATCACAGTAATTGTTAAATTATTTTGACACAAACTCTCCTCCATTGTCTAACCTTAAGCACTTAATCTTCATATCAATTTCATTTTCAGTCAATTCTTTGAAAACTTGAAAGCAACTAAATGTTTCAGACTTCTTTTTCAATAAAAACAACCAATTCATTTGAGTAAAATCATCCACAAATAACAGAAAGTATATTTCACCATTTAGACCTATTGTCCTCATAGGTCCACATACATCAGCATGTATTATTTCCAAAGGTTTTGTTGTAGAATATTCCTTTGTTTTAAACTTGACTCTAGTTTGTTTACCATGTTGACATTGTTTACAAATAGAGTTGGAAAGATTCTTTATGACAGGTAAGTTCCTTATCACCTCCTTTTTATTTAACTGAATCAGATTGTCAAAGTTAATATGCCCAAGTCTTTTATGCCATAACCAGCTTTCGTCTTCATGTCCAAGATAGCAATTTTCATCCTTCTCATCTAAAATGTATATGTTATTTGATGTCCTTGTAGTTGTTCCAACTAACTGATTTGTTTTAACATCCCTGATTTGAAATTGTTTAGAATCAAATATCATAAGATGCCCTTTATCACATGTTTGACTTACACTCAACAACTTATGTTCCATATTTTCAACCAATAAAACATTTTCATCCATTATGTCTTTGTTCAAACAAACAATGCATCTTCCAACTATTCGAGCTAATTGATCATTACCAAATGTGACTGAACCTTCTTTTCTTTCATCTAAAGAATCAAATATTTGTTTTATGCATGTCATATGTTTTGAGCATCCACTTTCCACACACCACTTAACTTTATGATCAGCTTGTAAAGCAAGTTTGCACTCTTCAATTTCTAAATGATCATTCTTCCTTTTCCAATAACTAGTTTTCTTATTTGTGTAATGGTTTATAACAGATTTTTGAAAATTCATTGGACAGTTTCTTGAAATATGTCCAAAGTTATTACACCTATAGAATTCAACTTCAAATTTCAAAGCATCAAATCTGTTATGTGATTTGTTCACATTGTTCTGAATAGATTTATCATGTCTTCTTTCATATTCAAATCTAGATATGCCATGATTGTTATGTGCACTTATGTTTCTTGAAAAAACATTACAGGAAGTTGCTTTGTGTCCATACTTATAACAAAAGAAACAGTAACCTTCAAACATGTTTTCATGATTGCCATAATTTTTTCTATGCATTGTTGAAGCCTGATTATCTTCTTGCTTTTATGATCCCTTTTGCTTGTATGTGTTTTTCTCATTTGTATGTTTTGTACCTGCTTTTTCAAGACTTGAACTAGAACTTGTATTAGTAACTTCATACTTATACCCAATTCCAGTCTTATCATAAGTTGAACTTTGACTACAGATAATTTGATCCAACACTTGAGAACTACGATTCATGTTATTTTCTTGTAATTTCTTTCTTAATAAAACTACTTCAAATTTTAAACCTTCATTTTCCTTTTCCCTTTCTGTAAGTATATTATTTAGAGCTTCTTCAATCACTCTAGCCTCTTCTATTTTGAATTTTAAGTCAACTAACATGATCTCAGTGTTTTCAATTAAAATGTTTGACTTCTATAATTCTTGATCTAAATTCTCAATTTCTCTTTTGAATTGTTTGCATTCTCTTCTTACTTTCTTTAGTTCAGACAAAGCATTTACAAGTTCAGCTTCCAGGTCAACTTCACCTTCTTCTTCTTCAATAAGTTCATCATTATGATTTTCCATAGCCATAAAAAGTCTTATATCTGAACTTTCATCTATATCTGAGGACTCACTATCATTTTTTATGAATAGACTTTTCTTTTTATAAGAATTTCTTCGAAATGGCTTCTTATACATTTTCTTATATTCTTTTATTTTGATGTTACTTTCTTCTTCTCCATTAGAATGTTTATTGAAAGGACACTTAGAAGCAAAATTCCCTATTCTACCACAATTAAAGCACTTGATAGGAAGTTTACCTTTGTACTTGCCAGTACCTCTTTTTAGATTTTTGACAAAGTTATCTTCTTCCGTGTCTTCTTATGAATCATCATGATTATTGATTTATGTTTCAACCTTTTTCTTGTCCTTCTTTGTTACCTTGAAATCTGCTTCCTTATTGGAAGGATTCTCATTAGATGTCCTCATCTCATATGTTGTTAGTATTCCTTGCAACTCGTCCATTAGTAAAGTAGCAATATCAGTTCTTTCTTCTAAAGCAGATATTTTGGGATCAAATCTTGCAGGTAAAGATCTAAGCACTTTTTGTACAATAATACCATTTCCAACTGTTTCTCCTAAACCTCTCGTAGTATTGACTACTTCATCAATACGTAAAAAATAGGTAGCTATATCTTCAGATTCTTCCATCTTTAAACTTTCAAATTGAATTCTATATGATTGTAATTTAGCATTATTAACCTTCGTATCTCCTTCATATACCTTCTTCAGTTTGTCCCATAACTCTTTTGCTTACTCACAATGCATTACCTTAACAAATTCTGAACCTGCCAATCCTCCAAGTATCGCATGCATAGATTTGGAATTACTCTCATAGAGTTTCTTCCCTGTAGCATCTGTTGGAACTGTTGTTGGAGCCTTATATTCATTCAACACAGCTTKCCAAACATCTRCTCCTTGAGACTGTAAAAACAACTTCATCCTGATACTCCAAAAAGCATAATTATGTCCATCAAACAAAGGTAATCCATGTTTAGTAAAATCAGATTTCTTATCCATTATTGAAGATCAAACTTCCAGTGATTAAACTGAATCTTGAAGTAACCTGGCTCTGATACCAATTGTTGAACAGGATAGCCTAACTGAGAGGGGGGGGGGTCAATCAGTTAGATAAAATTTATTTCTTTTCTTTAAAATAGATTACTCAATGAACACAGATTATGCCTTTTACTATATATCTTTGCTACAAATCATTCAGATCAATTAATATGCACTCACATAAATATACAATGACACTGAGATTTTCATGACGAGACCCAAAAGGGAAAAACCTCTTCTTCTTATGAATGAAAGGCAAGCTCCAACTTTTCTTTACATTCTTATTTTATCTGAGCCACAACCCAGATGAGGCTGCTACATCTATTTCTTCAGCACCTACTGAATGGAAGCTACAACTCCCAGATGTACAAGCACCAACTTGTACAAAAGACTTTTACAGTTTCCCCTTGCTCCTCCCTACCACCCTGGAATCCTTCTCTGTCACTAAGAACCTACAAACCAACTCTTTATCTTCTCTGTCAAAGATTAAGCATTCAAATCCTTTTTGTTTATATATTCATATCAGAATCCATTCTTGACCAAACCACTTAGATTTATCAATCTGTGCATATGTCTTCTCTCCTTAATCTTTGCTCTATTCTTCATCATTTCTTCTCACTGTCCCTGTATAATTTTATTTCAGTTCATCTTAATTTACAGAAATGAATTTTAATTTTCTCCTCTGTGTTTTTTTTTCAGAGCTTCGGCTCTACCATAATTTACCCTCATATCACACACAATTTCACTCGTATTTACCCTGTACATTCATAGTGTACACTAGAACCCTCAGGCTTTGAATATTTAGTTACAATAATTGAATAACTACCTTACAGTGATCATCATTGGCCAAGGCATCAAGAAAAACAGTATCCACATGATCAGTTTAAATATTTAATCAGTATCGTTCGATTAACATACATTTGTTTTGAATTTCCAGCATAGAATAACCCTCGAGCGCTTTGGCAAGACACTTGTGCTAAACTATATGCCCATTGGCTGTGACCATAGGCTAATCGAAATGCGTTTCACATTTTGCATTTCGGCAATCCTGCATCGAAGGGTCTCGACACTCCAAGTTGTGATTCTCGAATTGGAGCATAGCTTCGTGCTAGCTCCTCCCTCTCACATGACCATCGTCGATAAACACTGCCTACGCCAAAAATGCATTTCTCATTTCGGTGTTTCTCATTTCGGCATTTGGCGTTCCGCATTTCGGCATTTCGGCATTTGGGCATTCCTGTGATGAAGTGTTTCAACACTCCAAGTCAGGATCCCTGATATCCCCTTTTCTTCGATCGACGGCCCATGGTCTTTCGTGATCAGATGGTCTTGATCTCATCGGGACTTTGCGTTTCGCGATTTCGCGTTTCACGATTTCGTGTTTCGCGATTTCGTGTTTCGCGAATTCGCGTTTCGCGATATCGAAGGTTGGAGCACCTCCTTTCTTTGACTTTCTAGTTAGTGAAAATATGATCTGTGACCATGTGTCATGCCCGAAGATGGACGGTCCTCCTGCTTTCAGGATTTTATAAACCCGCTTCACCTTGCACTTTAAAGAACGTGCAGGTTATCATGGATCTGACGACGATCAGGCCTCGCGCTCGGATCTAACGCCCGAGATTCATTGTCTTCTACTGCGTGCTCCTTCCTTTCTAAATTATCGACTCCTTCCTTTCTAAATTCCCAAGTTCTGAAGTTTCCTTTCTGCTAACCACTCTGCAGCTTCTTCTCTCAGTCTTATGGATTTAAGTTTGACATTAATGACAAAACCAAGCCCTGTGCAAACAGACCAATAGTATTTTCATGTTTTTGAATGTCAGGTTTAGTTAACCAACTGGCATATTTTGTTGGGTGGCCTTTCCACTTCACCAGGTACTCAAAATAAGTCTTCCTCTTGGTCTTCTTGT
Organism: Picea engelmannii; assembly: GCA_009831015.1. NCBI lineage: Eukaryota > Viridiplantae > Streptophyta > Pinopsida > Pinales > Pinaceae > Picea > Picea engelmannii. The sequence continues at coordinate 311,328 of ML782988.1, forward strand.
CAATCCTTTGATCTAGAATTTTCTCCATTTGTGTCTTTCGTATTGTGGGCATCTGCTTCTCCCACTAGACCTCCTTCTGATCACTTGATTCTCCTGTATCATCCATCATGTAAGGGTACAGGTCTGCAACATTGAATATTGGTGATATTCCAACATTTTCTGGACGCTCAATTTCATAAGCATTGGCAACAATTTTCTAAGTATTTTACATGCTTCCATATTCTTCATATTTAATTTGTTATATGTTCCCCTTGGGAACCTTTCCTTCTTTAGATGTGATAAAACTTGATCTCCAACCTCGAAATGAACCTCTCTTCTTCTCTGATCAATGTGGCTCTTGTACTTCTGGCTATTATCATGTAACTATCCCTTTATCCGATCATGTAGTTTATGTATCTCTACAACAAAGTATTTTTCTCCTGCACTTCGGAACTCATCATGTCCCAAAGTTGTTAACTCTAAAATTCCTCTCGAATGCATCCCATAAACTATCTGAAATGGACTTTTTCCAGTGATTTTGTTCGGTGAATCGTTATAAGCAAACTCTGCTTGTTGCAAAATTTTATCCCACTAACTGTGATGTTCAATGACCAAACTCCTCAACAAATTTCCTAAGCTTCGATTTACCAGCTCAGTACGTTTGTCTGTCTGAGGGTGATATGTTGAATGGAATGAAAATTCTTTCCCTAGCTTCTTCCATGGAGTTATCCAAAAGTGTCCCACGAATTTGGTATCTCTGTCTGATACTATACTTCTGGGCAAGCCATGTAATCTCACAACCTCCTTGAAATTTGTTTTGGCTATGTGAGTAGCATCATTGATTTTCTAGCATGGTATGAAATGTGCCATCTTGGAGAACCTGTCAACCACTACAAATATGGAATCACTTCCCTTCTGGGTTCTTGGAAATCCCAACACATAATCCATGCTTATGGAATCCCACAGCCTGTCTGGAATAGGCAATGACTTATACAAACCCGTGTTTTGTTGTTTCCCCTTTGCATACTGGAAATCTCTACATTTTTCTGTCAATTTCTTCACATCGGACCTCATACCTGGCCAATGGTATGAAGAACCCAGTTGTGCATAAGTCTTATAATGGCCGAAATGTCTAGTCAATCCCCCACTATGTTTTTCTTTCAACGGGTTGTCTCTCATTGAGAATCTCGGAACACATAATTGGATTCCCTTGCACAACAATCCATCTTGGATCAAATGTTCCATCCATTGACTTATGTTCCTTATCAAAGGGTTTTCACATGCTTCATGAGATTCCTTGAAATTTGGATCTTCACGATGCATCCCCTTAACATGTTCAAACCCTAGGGTCTCCTCTTGAAATTCTTGCATAATTAGACATCTCCTGCTCAAAGCATCAACAACTTTGTTAGCGCTACCACTAATGTACTTAATGAAAAAATTAAAATTCTACATGAATTCTACCCATTTAGCATGTCTTTGGTTCAACTTCTCTTGTCTGGTTATGAACTGCAAATCCTTATTGTCATTGTACAAGACAAACTCCTTTGGAATAAGGTAATGCCTTCATTTTTTAAGAGCTTGTATTACAACATAAAACTCCTTGTCATACGTTGAGTACTTCCTCTTAGTGTCATTCAGCTTCTCACTAAAGTAAGCAATAGGCTTATTCTCTTGGCTCAAGACTTCACCAATAACTACTCCACTTGAATCACATCTCACCTAAAATGTCTTCCCAAAATTGGGCAGAACTAGAATAGGTTGTTTTGTTATCTTGGCTTTTAACACTCTAAATATTTTCTCAGGTTCCTCTGTCCAATTAAAAGATCAATGATTTTTCTTTATGGTGTCTAGTATGGGTGCACAAATGCTACTGAAATTCATGATGAATCTCCTATAAAAACTTACTAACCCATGAAAACTTATTATCTCAAATACACTTCTTGATGAAATCTATTCTCTCATTTCCCTCACCTTCTCTGCATCCATCTTCAACTCATTCGAAGATATCACAAAAACCAAGTATATGAGTTATGTCTTCATGAAAGAACATTTCTTCATATTTATCAGCAGCTTCTCCTGCTGCAACCTCTTCAACGCCAATTTCAAGTGCCTCAAATGTTCTCCTTTTGTCTTACTGAAAACTAAAATGTCATCTAAATACACAATTACAAACTTACCAATGAAATCATTAAGTACTTCATTCAGTAATATCATGAATGTGCTCGGGGCATTTGTTAAGCCAAATGTTATAACAAGTCGTTCATAGAATCATTCATTCATATTGAATGTTGTCTCCCATTCATCTCCTTCTCCCATTGTTATCTGATGATAGCCACTCTTCACGTCTATCTTGGAAAAATAATTTTCTCCACTAAAGCAATCCATCAAATCATCCATTCTGGGTAAAGGAAATATGTACCTGATTATTATCTTGTTGATGGCTCTAGAATCTGTGCACATTCTCCATCCTCCATGTTTCTTTGGACTTAACACAGTTGGTATTGCGCATGGACTCAAGCTTTCTCTTACCAAACCTTTATCCGACAACTCTTAGACTTGATTCTTGACCTATTCATTCTCTTAAGGTGTCAACCTGTATGCTACTTTATTTGGAAAACTCGCTTATGGAATAAGGTCAATGTGGTGACTAATACCCTTGACAGGTGGTAAAGAATGGGGTAATTCATCCACCACGATATCAGCAAAATCATCCAACAATTCTTGAATTTCTACAGGCAGATCATCCATAGAAGAGTTTGTAAGGATGACCTTGGGCTTCCTCACAACAACAAACTACATCTCATGTTCCTTCTTGACTTCATTCAAGAGTTCCTTCCCACTCATGAGAAGTATGCTAGGACTAGCCTCTTCCTTCACTCCCTTATCTTCTATTGGCAGCAACATATGCTTACAACCATTCTTCTCAAGGGTGTAAGTATTTTTCCTTCGATCTTGTATGACATTTTTGTCACATTGTCATAGTCTTCCCAACAGAAGATGAAAAACATCCATTGGTATGACATCACACAGAATCTCATCCTTATAACCACCTATTTTAAACTCAACATTGCATTATCGACTTACCATGACTTGGTTTCCCTTTTGAAAACACTATACTTTGTACAGGTTCGGATGTGCGGTTGTCTCTAGCTCCATATTTTCCACCATTTCTATGGATACCATATTATCAGTGCTCCCACTGTCTAGAATCAATTTGCATACCACGTCTTTAGTCTTGCAAGCAGTCCTGAACAGACTGTTTCTCTGAATTGGCTCTTTTGCTTCTTTCTTTGGTTTTATGAGAACTTTCCTCATCATGAGGGATCTCCCTTCTAATGTTGTTTCTTCCTCCACATTCCTCTTCTGTGCTTCGAAAATGTGATCTTCTCCACCTTTTGCAGTCTTATTTTTCTCAGGACAATCCCAAGACATATGCCCTGTCTTTCCAAAAGAATAACATTTCACTTCTCCTCCTTTGCCTCTTCCTCTTCCTTGAGAAAAAGAGTTTCTTCCACCATAGTGTCCCCCTCTGGGACTTCCTCCTCTTTATGTTTGGCTATGATACTTTCCAGCTTCATCTCTAGGTTTCTGGAACTTTTCTCGGGAAATTCCTCTACCTTTGTTTGAAGTTTTCCCTTTGTTTCGTTGGATTTTCTTCTTGTACAAATTTTCCTCTGCTTTCAACGCCATATGATAAGCATCCTCTATAGTTATTACTGTCATCATACTGATTTCATATTGAATCTCATACCTCGGGCCATTTATATATCTGGAATTTTTTTCTTCATCATTCTCTTGATGCCTTGCTCTGATGTTCAACATGTAAAATTATTCAGTGTAATCTTTCACTGACAAGCCTTTTTGTCTTAGGTTCTGCAATTTTCTAAACAGATTTATCTAATAATATTTAGGTATGAATTTAGTTTTTAATTTAGCTACCATTTTTCCCAACTTTTGATTTTTTGCTTACCTTTGCATCTTCTATCAGCCTGCAATTCATCCCACCATAGCGCTCCATGTCCCTTTAGTCTGGTCACAGTGTGCTTCACTTTATTTTCATCATCGATCTCCTCATAATCAAAGTACTTGTCCAAATCACTTATCTAATCCAACAGTTCCTCAACATCTAAGTTGCCTTCATATATTGGGACCTCTATTTTTGCTCTAGCTCCCATTTTAATAACAGATCTTAATAGTCACTCTTCTATAGCTTCTTCTCTTGTAGCTCCTTCTGCTTATGCTTCTTCACTCTTAGCCTCATTGATGTCTCCAACATCAGGTTCTCTTCTCTACTCCATCTCCATGGCATCCAATCTCGCACAAAGTCACCTCATCTCCTCTTCCATTATTGGATTTGGTACAGGTTTGTCCCTGCATCTCCTTGGTGGCATGGTACCAGGTTCCTCTTCACACAAAGCACAATTTGGGCTCTAATACCACTTGATGCAAACCCTTTCCCACTCTCTGGAGTCTATGTGACCTCCCAACCTAGGATAGTTTGACTTCAGGAGCTGGATCAGCTCACAGGCTCTGTCTGAGCCCTCAAAACCAATTTCACGGGTCTTGTACATTTCTTCCCGGATGCAAAAATTCAAATTTTGGGGGTCCCTAAGCACCAGGGAATTTATGCAAGGGACCATGGGCCAAGATGGTGGGATAAATCTCAAGTCTCTAAAGAATTCGGTACTTCGAAGCTCCCGGGCTTCGAGATTCTAAACAAAAAAAATTCGCGTTCCTCCCAAACACCGAAGTGGTAGAGTTTCGAACAACAACAAAGATCAATGTTCCACAAAACCCGTTGAAATCCACAGTGGGGAATGACTTCAGGACTTCGGGCTTCAGAGGTCCTATCCACTCCAACCTGTTATTCCTATGGGGCATCGAATCCTAGACTAGATCAGACGGCTCCTTTTCTACCACCAAATCGACGGTTTATGACTGCTTCGCGGCTCCAGACTTCGGGTCTTTTCACAACACCTCTGCACAGGTCCTCCAGAGTGTCGGAACGGTGAATACACATGGGAAATGATAGAATAGACCACACGCTCCAACAAATGAACAGTCCAGATTTATCTTGAACTTCGGGTGTCCGTGCCTTTACACAATGTAAACCCTTGTATCTCTCAAATGTCGAAGTGTCGGAGTTCCTCTCCTTCCTCCACATTTCCTCCTTCATATCAATGGCTAAGATCTACTCCGTTATTCAGAGATTTGGGGTATTGAACACTCCTCACCTCTGCTCTTAGGGACTGTCGGTCTCCCGGACTCGACGGTCTACTGGCACACGTCCACAGAAATCAATGATTGAGATTTACTCCACTCTTCGGAGCTTCAGGAAATCATCAAATCTTCATTGTAGTGCCTCCTTCCTCCACGATGATCAATGCTCCATATGAGTTTCATATTTTGGAACTTTTGTGGTTCCACCTTCTTCAATCTCCTCAAACGAAATCTTCTAAACTGATGAAGTCTGAAAGACTTCAAGACTTAACACTCGCGCAAGTCCTCATAATCTAATAGTTGTGAATATATCTGCTTCTCCCAAATGGATCTTGTCCATTCGTCCTTCAAACACACCAAATCCCTCCTCCAAAGGAATTTGTGTCGCTACTTATTCTGAGTTTTTATAATCTGAGGGTTTTGAACCCTGACGCACATTTTGCGCTCTCTCCAAAGCTTGAAGTCTCGAAGGACTTCCAGTGTGCATCCCTTGCACTTGCCTCCTTAGAAAGTATTCGACACTTCTCTAAGTGTCGGCCCTATACACTGCTTGCACGGGTCTTTCTCAAAGAACTTATACTCAACGAGTATACATGCACACCTTGCACTATCTCTGTAAAAATTTTACTCTATCCCTCTTGAGCTTTAATTCTATCCATGACTCTAGCCTACGCACTCCTTGTGTGGGCACTATGTCTTCCCTAACCGAATGTTTCAGAAGAGAAACAATCAAAACTTATATAAATCTAAAAGATTCACTCACAAAAATATAAACACACATATAAAACAAAGTAAACACATAAATAGAGCTTCATTCAATCAATTAGCTCACAGGTAAAACAAACCCATGCATTGAAGAAAATCTCCCTTCTCTTATATTCAAATAAGGAGTATATATATACACAGAGTTCTTGCAATCTTCTTCTATTCTACAACAAGAATACAATGAGCTTCAACAACTTTCAACAATACTAACTTCAGCATGGTTCAACAACCTCTAAAATGGCATAATTTACAATTTTTATACATGAAGGGACTTCTCGAGCCTTATCTCCTGACTACCTACTACTATCACATCAAAATCAAGCATCCTACTCCTAGGATAGTTATGAATTAATGAGCATTTACAATATGAATAAGGATTGATGCTCAACATATGTACAATCTCTATGTACATTAAAGAAATTACAATCCGCTAGGATATACTAAAATGGATTCAGCCTCCAAACATTAAAGATCATTCATTACATCCTTTTCACAAATTCAAAATTCAAAAAGGTGCTTCCTTTTTTGAGAATCAAAATCAGCTTCCATGTACGCATTGGATGAAGCATTGTCCTCCTGTCTGGCCTCCTTTTAATGCTGGTGGCGATGCTCCTACATCATCTTTCATGTGAAAAAGTATGAATTAAATATTAGTATTTGTGTAAAGGGGAAAAATAAGGGTTTTTGTCCCCTTATTTTGTGTTTACCCTAACTTAAGCAGACAAACTACGTTTAAGACATTTTATATAAATAGAGATCATTTGTATCTCATTTTGAACATAACTCTCCCATTGTGAGAAGTAATTGGATGAAATTTGTGTTATGCTTGAGGAGTCTTGGTGTTTATCTCGTGTTCAAATGTTTTTTTGGGTTATCTCTTGGTGATTGGATGAGCTAAGGTGGTGTGCACCTCTTGGAGGCTTGCTTTCTTGCTATTGGATGGTAATTTGCTTGGTGAACTAGGGTTTGATCTCTCTCTTTCTTGGAATTGGTAAGAAAAAAGTTGCATTTGTTATCTATTTCTTTCTCTTTCTTGGTTATTATTGGTTTAAACCCTAAGAGGAGTATGTTGGATACACCCTCCACTAAGCTTCATTTAATTTTCTAAGTCTACAAGTTATTTTGCAAGGGTTGCTAGGAGGAATACGAGTGTGTATACCCTCCTAGATTTTACCCTAGTTTGATTAGCATACCCTAGGGAGTAAGAGTATTTACACCCCTAGGGATAATTTTGATCCAACTTGTGTTTAAAGACTCCATTCACCCAAATATTAATCACCCAAATATTAAAGGCACTAATCTAATTTTTGCAGTGGAGATATAAAATACTTGCCTCAATAAACGTGAAAATTCATTCTCTTGAGATGATCTAATTTGGATTTGATTCTATTCTTTATATGCTTGGTTGAGCCACTAGGGAATCTCAATTTGCTAAGTATTCCTTGATTTTTTTATAAAATTTCATCTACTTCCATTAGCATTGCATAAACCCTCTTACATTTTCATTCATAACTCACTACTCAACTATTGAAAGTTGTTAAAAGTTTTCCACGTTAATCTACTAAGGCTAGCACACTTTTTGGGTGGATTGTTGACAAGTTTTGACGGTTGATTTCTTTGTTGTAATAACTTGTTTGTTACAGCCATAAGGCTGATAAATATTTCTGTAGAAATTTTTTACAACATCCTTACATTGTTGTTAAAGTTTTATGCTATCTTCTTGAGCTAAACTAGTAAACTTGCTAGCTTGTCTCTTGTTCTTTTCACTAAGCGTTGAGCAACTTTATTTTGCAGTTGTCATTATCTTTTGTTGCTGATATACATCATTTTTTACTGCTGCAATTAGGGACATAAATTTTAACTTGCTTGTCCACCTAACATTATATGCATATACTTTTCTTATTCTTGTGTCCCGGGAAGGTACAATCACTCTTGGCAGGTACTCATATCTCTTGGAAATCATTGGCTACCATCAAGACTCTTTTCCAATCCATTTTATCACTTATTATATTGATCTGAAATTAGGGGGCTGACTTGTTATGCTATGCAAGCACCCTCTATTTCATTAAAATAAACTTTTAAGGACCTTGCTCAATGTCTTAGTTGTGCAAGATAAATTATGTGCCAAGTTTATGCATCTTCTTTTAAATGTCCATGTGTGAGGAAATTTTCTTTTAAAATGGTTAAATATGTGCTTTAAATAAATACACAGCAAACATAACTTGCAGCAAATAAACCATCAAACTCACAACAATAACAAGATGATAAAGGAGTTCACCCCTCTCTGGGCTACATCTCCTTGAGCCTCCATCAATGGACTAGGCTCTCTGAGATTAGTTTGTCAAAGATTCTTTTACAAGTTTTTTCTTAACTCCAATGGAAATACTGATTGTACCATTGGGTTCAGAATACTTAAAAACCCCATAAATGACTATTAGAACTTTGAAAACGTATCATGGCTCATCCAAGCATGACCTCTTCTACATGTGGCCTTGAGCTTCCCTGAGATTCCTTGTGGAAAAAACACCTGTAAAAGTCCTCAAATGGATCTGAAACCTATCCCAATGTGTTCATAGCATAACAATTAGCCAAAAATGACTATTCAGTCAGAGAAAAAAGACTTGGGCTCATCTGAGCATGGTCTCAATCAATGAGGGCTTCAAGCTCCCTAGAGCTCTCTGAAACTTCAATGGTGAAAAACCTGCAAAATAAGTCTTCAAATGCCTTTGAAAATAGTGCCAATGGATTCAGAACATCCAAAAACCCCTAGCTGGGCTTTTTCGGCACCTCATTTGGCCAAAAAATGAAGAAGATAGGCCTCCTGCCATTTTCCTCCTTCAAGCTTGTTGTCTCTGGTTCGCCAAAATGCACCTCTATATGTCCAACCTAGATCACGCGCTCAATCTCATGCTAAAACCTACCACCGGGCGCAACCGAAAAATGGTGCAAACTATAGGACGGTTAGGGTGCGCCCAACCCCTAACCACCAAAATCGTGGACATATGGCTCCATGTGACCGCGCCAAAAAAAAGGGCTAAGCTTCCACCAAAGGGAAAACAACAAGTGTTAAAACGTGGATGCACCAAGTGTCGGGTGAATGGTTGGGATAATCATTAAAAAAAAACACGCACAACCATGAAACCACCGGTCATATGTGTGAACATCGAAACCGCGGGCTGGGGCTAAGCCCCAGCCCGGCCCCCCGCGCCGGAATATGCACCAATTCAAATTGAAATATATTAAAACCCATATGAATAATAAGAACTAATGTGTGGCATGCCAGTTGATTGATCCTTGCCAAGTCTTTGGTGTGTATTGGAGGTCTTGGGTTCGATCCCCATGGACCCCATAAACTTTTAAACAAGCAACCAATACCAAACAAACGGGGTGCCACGTGGCATCCCACGCCTAGGCCACGTGGCACCAAACCATTGGACAAAAACATGCCACGTGTCTCATCATGATTCACCCAACTGCCAACTCAGAATTGACACATCATCAACTACCACCTCGGTGTACAAACATGCCACGTCATCGTACAGCCTCTGCCACGTCAGCATCCGTACAGACTGTACAGTCAGCACATTTGTTTTTGCCTGTTTGACTATTGGAACAGAACGTGGTATCTCACTCATCTGATGTCTGTTTGAACCTGTTCAAGTTGCGTTGGGTTTGTGATGATGAGGGATACGCACCCGTTCGTTTTGAGGCAATTCTAAGAACTTTGATTTTTTAGCAAAACTTTGACCCCTAGTCCAGATTCTGATCACACCTTCCCACTAAAAGGATTTTGGACCCACAAAAGCTTATGATTATCTGCCTGAGCTTCAATACTCTTCTGCTTCCAAGTTCTATCAAC
>ML782988.1:322268-345487 GCA_009831015.1 Picea engelmannii
ATGTACATGGACTTTTTCTTCCATTTTTACATGCAAATTTATCATGCTTAACATAATCAAAAGCAACTGAATGATAGGCAGAATTATACCTTGAACATTCACCTTTATCGCCTCTTTGAGGAGGTGAATTTGAAGAGTTACAAACTCTCCTTTGAAGACCAACAACAATGTTCTTGTCCTCATGGCTGTCACAACTCTCTTGTTTCATACATTTGCATTCATCTTGAACGCAAGCTTTGCTTGCTTGAGGGATTGAGCTTGCAACAAAATTTGTTCTTGGAACTTTTTCCCTTGTCTCCTCAACTTTGGAATTTCTCCATTTTTTCGGTCATATCCAAGACCACAATACTTGGGTCTCTCTTCAACAACAATAGGCTCAACAATTCCTTGTGCATGCTTGCCTAACCCTCTACCTTCATATCCCATTTTTAACAATAACTTGGACCCTATTCCTCTTGTGTGATTTTCAAAAACACCAAAGCATTCATCTTGAGAGGAATTTGAAGATAAAATAACATTACATACCTCATGTTCATGCATGTACCTAGTAAGGGTTTCATTTTCCTCATGGAGTTGAATCTCCATTTCGTGCAACTTTTCAAGAAGATGGTCTTTCTCCTCCTTCATGGCCATCAACTGCTCTTGAAGGGCAATGCTCTCTTCTCTATCTTCCCACAACTCGTGTACCATATCTCTCATGGTTACAAACTCCTTCAACATCTCTTTGTCAAAGAACTTGGATAATGAAGATGTATGAGAACTATCAATGTTTGAAGCTTCCTCAATCCTTGCAAGATATCAAACTTCAACACAAAACTTGCACAAATACCAACAGCTAAAACTCTAGCTATCAATGGAAATCACATGAGAAAAACAAACTAAGCTCTGATACCACCTAATCTGAAATTAGGGGGCTGACTTGTTATGCTATGCAAGCACCCTCTATTTCATTAAAATAAACTTTTCAGGACCTTGCTCAATGTCTTAGTTATGCAAGATAAATTATGTGCCAAGTTTATGCATCTTCTTTTAAATGTTTATGTGTGAGGAAAATTTCTTTTAAAATGGTTAAATATGTGTTTTAAATAAATACATAGCAAACATAACTTGCAGCAAATAAACCATCAAACTCACAGCAATAACAAGATGATAAAGGAGTTCACCCCTCTCTGGGCTACATCTCCTTGAGCCTCCATCAATGGACTAGGCTCTCTGGGATTACTTTGTCAAAGATTATTTTACAAGCCGATGCTTAACTCCAATGGAAATACTGACTGTACCATTGGGTTCAGAATACATAAAAACCCCAGAAATTACTATTAGAACTCTGAAAACGGATCATGGTTCATCCGGGCATGACCTCTTCTACATGTGGCCTTGAGCTTACATGAGCTTCCTTGTGGAAAAAACACCTGTAAAAGTCCTCAAATGGATCTGAAACCTATCCCAATGTGTTTAGAGCATAACAATTAGCCAAAAATGATTATTCAGTCACAGAAAAAAGACTTGGGCTCATCTGAGCATGGTCTCAATCAATGAGGGATTCAAGCTCCCTGGAGCTCTTTGAAACTTCAATGGTGAAAAACCTACAAAATAAGTCTTCAAATTCCTTTGAAAATAGTTCCAATGGATTCAGAACATCCAAAAACCCCTAGCTGGGATTTTTCGGCACCTCATTTGGCCAAAAAATGAAGAAGATAGGCCTCCTGCCATTTTCCTCTTTCAAGCTTGTTGTCTCTGGTTCGCCAAAATGCACCTCTATACGTCCAACCTAGCTCACGGACTCAATCTCGTGCTAAAACCTAGCACCATGCGCAACCGCAAAATGGTGCAAACGGTAGGACGATTAGGGTGCGCCCAGCCCCTAACCACCAAAACCGTGGACATATGGGTCCATGTGAACGCGCCAAAAAAAAAGGGTTAAGCTTCCACCAAAGGGCAAACGACAAGTGTTAAAACGTGGATGCACCAAGTGTCGGGAGAATGGTTGGGCTAATCGTTAAAAAAATGTGCGTGCAACCATGTAACCACTCTTCATATGTGTGAACACCAAAACCGCAGGCTGGGGCTAAGCCCCAGCTCGGCCCCCCACGCCAGAATATGCACCAATTCAAATTGAAATATATTAAAACCCATATGAATAATAAGAACTAATGCGTGGCGTACCAGTTGATTGATCCTTTCCAAGTCTTTGGTGTGTATTGGAGGTCCAGGGTTCGATCCCCATGGACCCCATAAACTTTTAAACAAGCAACCAATACCAAACAAACGGGGTGCCACGTGGCAGCCCACCCCTGGGCCATGTGGCACCAAACCATTGGACAAAAACATGCCACGTGTCTCATCATGATTCACCCAACTGCCAACTCAGCATTGACACATCATCAACTGCCACCTCAGTGTACAAACATTCCACGTCATCGTACGGCCTCTGCCATGTCAGCATCTGTACAGACTGTACAGTCAACACATTTTTTTTTGCTTGTTTGACGATTTGAACAGAATGCGATATCTCACTCATCTGATGTCCGTTTGAACCTGTTCGAGTTGCATTGGGTTCGTGATGATGAGGGCTACGCACCCGTTTGTTTTTAGGCAATTTTGAGAACTTTGATTTTTGAGCAAAATTTTGACCCCTGGTCCAGATTCTGATCATATATTGACCTATAGGGGCTACACTTTCATCATAGCACTTTTCATCTCATTTCCCCCTAGGGTCACCCGGGATTCCCCCATGAGGTGATTCTTTTATCTCTAAAGTGACGGGAATACCTGCTTAAGGTGACAGTGGTTAGGTGCTCTCTACGTTGTTGCAATTTGGTGGTTGGATAAGGATTTTCCCAACCTACAACTTGTGTGATAACATTTTGGCATCGTTTCGGGGGAGGATTTTGAATCCTCTTCTGAACCCTAACGACACTTTGGCAAGCTATCCCAAAGCATTTCCCTAGCTTGCCTAGTGACTCCACCTAAAGGATGTTCCCTTTCCACCTTTGATGACTTCTTCTTGAAGTTGCTATGGCGACTCCTCCTTCCCATCACTCACCTTTCCTTGTTTCCCCCTTTCCATCCTTTAATGAGCCTTGATCTCATCTGGCGACCCCATTGAGGTGTCTTTTTAGTCAATGGAAATATGGCACCTTGGGATGAACCCTCATCCAAAACTTTTCATGCCTCGAGGAGGGCACTTTTACAGATGGAAAATAAAAAGGATGCTAAGGAAATGATGAATCATATAAAAGAGTTATTTCAAAAATTTGTCGAAGAACTAGCCCTTGAAGATGAAGAAGTGCTTAAAGGATAAATATCTTAAGAAAGTTAAGAAGAAGATCCTGATGAATTTTCTCATGTTAAAGATATGGATGATACATTTGACGAAGACGAAGTGCTCGTATATTCCCTTCCACTTGATGAAGACATCCATGTTTTTTCTCCTCCTGCACATCAAGAAGAGAACATGATGAGTTGTGACCCTTTCAAAGACCTTGATGATGCTTTATTCCATGACTTTGGAAGTGAAGAAGTATTAGAGCAGCCTTTGGATACGACGGGTCCTTTTGAAAAAAGGCAAACAAAGAAATTTGTATTAAGGATCAAGCCTCTTATGATGAAGAGGCGATGGAGGAGCATGTCCATAAAGAGAAAGAAGAGTTATAATGGGATGCAACATGTTGAGAAGCCTCATAAGACATCATTATATTTTCTCATGCTTGATGAAAATGAGATTGTCCAACCTTTCTCTCCTCCTATACATGAGTTTGAAGAAGCAACTAGTCTCGATGATGAAGACTTTGAAGATCCATTTGAAGTCGCCCCAACCTTTTTTCTTCCTACACACGAAGACAAAGAGATGGTTATTTTTAGTTGTATTAATGGTCTTATGAAAGAATGATCCGGATTTATGCAGGAACACAATGAAATACAGAAATACACATAAACACAGAGATGCAGTGGAAGTAAAACTTCATTTCATTAACAACAAATGACTGAAATATGCTTACAGACAGACTGGAAATAAAATATCTCGGGCATTGGTAGATTATCTCTAAGAAGACATGTGGCGGCTACTGGCCTCTGAAATCTATGTTACAATTGAGGCTCGAAGGCCTATATATTATTGAGAAACAATGGAAAACCCTAAACATCCAAAAACCTAACCCTAGGGTTCATTTGGCTTTTATAACCGATCCTCTACAAATATATAACCTGCCTGTAGCCTGCTCTGCTTATTCAACAACCAAAAACTGAACATGATCTAACTACTCATATAGAGAGCTTATTCACCTGTCTACTCCTACACTAACCCAGCTCTGCAATTTAATTAGGTAAATGTTGACTTCCATAACAACCATTCAAGCAGTTTTAAAATTGAAGAAACCTTATCTTTGTCACTGCTTCATAGAAGGTAACAGAAAGATATCAACAATGATAAATAAACTTTCAGAAAGGCATACTTACTGATGAATACTGATGAGTAAAGAAAATCTGAAATTTTCAGAGGATGTGAGATATACAACTCCATCAAAGCTGCTACTAGGTCTCTGAATCCAAGATTATAAACATTCTGACTCACAGAAAATAACTTCCCTTCTGTGAATGTCTCTTTGTTTGAAAATAGATGCCTTCTTTGATAATCTTTATGTTGTCCCGACTGAGAAACGAAAAATTGTTGCTGGCTGTCCTCACTGATATCGATGTTGAATGTGAATTTTTCTCTCTCTGTCTGAGGAAAATACAAACTCAACTGCTGATCTGAACTGTTTTGCTCGTCATCTTCCTCTTCATGTCTGCTACAATTCCCCTTTGTTTGTAAATCTGAAAGCTGAGAACTGTCCATAGCATTTGCTATAGATTCAAATCTATCACATGCTAATATAAAAATATGTTTATCATTTTTCAAGTTTTCAAATGGGACAATCTGATCTTCATGACAATTTAAGATAGTAGATGCACTTGGTACAATGTCAAAGGCATCTATACTATGGCTACCATCGTGAAGATCATCGATGTCTCGGTCACAATGAGAGGTTGTAATGATCCCAAGCCATTATGCCAGGATCATCACAGTTTTGGTGTCTTTTAAACTTTTTCTGGTTGTGGTATTTCATCAAACACTTTGTTGTCCTACTTGTTTAGATGGGTTTACTTGTTGAATGGCCTCTTGATTTCGGCCTTAATGTTTATTGATGTGTTTATATGAATGTTTGCAACAATTAACAAGAAGAGGCAACCATGGAACATACCTCAACCATATGCAATATGATAGACACGCCAGAAAATCTCAAATAGCTTTTATTCATAAAATAGAGAAACCTGATACAATGAAGATGACGATCTGGAATGCTCAACAGATGGCCAAGAAGATAGACAATAGAGCTACTACAAAATTCTCCCGATAATACAAAATAATCCTCCAAAGGTTGGACAAGAAATGAAGACCAATGCCACAACCTGCTGGATAGCTGAAGCTCCTCAACAATTCGGACCTGGTGCCAAAGATGTCCAATCACCTCAATAAATATGCCAAATAGTAGATCAGATGATGGTAAGAACAACCCAGGTGCCTGAATCTCCAAGATCCCTCTCAAACCCTGTAGATCTGAAATCCTCCACTGAATGGTGTGCCCCAGTGGATGACTGAAACCCTAATAATTCGGCCCTGATGAAGGAGGCTTCCAAATGCTCTGAAACTCCCCAAGAATATAGATTAGGAAACTACAAGTCACTAGGTGAAGTCTCAGGTTCAGATCTGAAGTGTAACCCCTCCAAACTGACTAGATCTGAATCTCAAAAATGCCCTCCTTCTCTTCAATTCGTCCCACTACTCTAGGAAATAATCTGAACCATAAAACTCTCTCAAAAATCACTAGGAATGATGGTGAAGACCCTACAAGACAAACCCAGGTGATAGAATCTCCAAAAACCCTGTCAATCTCCTACAACGAATCTCTCTCCAAGGATGGTGCGCCCCCCCTTGCTGGAAACCCCCAATGGTGCGCCCTCTTTCTCTTCATGTGCCTATGGTTGTGTGGAACCCTCCTGCACTGATGTAGAACTGATCTAGAATGGTGTGGGAGAGTATTGCATCTCCGATACCAAGCTTGGGACAAGCTAGGTGGAATCTTTCACCACCGAATCGTCCTCTAGGGTTTGTTAAGCTAAAACCCTCAAAACCCCCAATGTTGGGCTCACTACCTAGAAGCAAGATATCAAAATAAGATCATACATGAATGATGAGTAGAGGCCCTTGCCTTCCTTTTATACTTTTTGTCTCACCTTGTCCCTCCAAAGTGACTTTCATTTTATTAATATTTAATTAATTAATTAAATCACTTTAATTAATTAATTAAATCACTTTAATTAATTAATTAAATCACTTTAATTAATTAATTAACCTTTTTACCTCTGAAAAGCTCCTTATCTCTCCTTGTGGCTTCCCTGGCCACTGAAAGTCACTTCTAGTCATCCCATCCTGTAGTGTTACTCTTCCCAATTCCAATGAGCTATTACACTGAGAGGTTCCTCCAAGTAATGTGCCCAAAATGACCTATTCAGTGATTTCAATTAACTTATAGCTCAAAATAGTCAAAATCATGGAAATCGTCAGAATGCAACGAAACCAAAGCCAACCTGTGAGGAATGGCTCGTAATGATGGAATATGATGATCAATGCAAGCTGGACCCCACAATGCCTCTCAAATACCCCTGTACTCACTATAACATCCATCTGGCTACTCTGGTCATCATAAATCTCTGCACTGTGATGATGTCCCAAAGTGGGGAAATTACAGTCCTCCCTGCTAGAAAATTGCTTGTCCTCAAGCAATAACCGAATCCCCTCAAGTATAATGCCAGGATCCCATGTCCACCTATGGGATACATAGTAGAACCCCTCCAAAGATGAACAATCACACATGCTGCCCCATGGGTCCCATATCAAGTCATGAATTGCTAGCCCCTGGAACACATAATCTTGAAATACACCAACTCCGTGAGCCTCCTATACATGACACATGGCCTCATTCCGGAGTGAGTCCATGCTCCTAGTCTCTACCAATATCCACATGGCCTCCATCAACTGCACATGTTGATGCCCAACCGAGGTGATGCAAGACCTCCCTGAGGCACCCATAAGCAATGCGCTCCTCTCAACACTGAATATCAATGGAAAGTTAGAATAACTTTTCTCTACAATGGTCCACTCTCCCCTGTCGGTCAATGAACTGCTCAATCTTGCAATCCATGGGTCCCATGCTAACCTCTGTCGAAGATCCTCATGCTGACACTGCACTACTCTGACCATGACTGTCTACCCCCTGCATACATCCTGAATCCTCCTCTCCTAGATCCTCAAGCTGAAGTACCCATGACCACCGGACCTGCTGTCCAAAAACTATATCTGTAAAGGCACCTATGTAGAAGAAGTACCTATCCACCCATCTCCACGTCCGATCATGATGATTAAAAGTGAAAAGTTGCCTCGCTCTATTAGACAAATCCCTACAGGCCCACTCCAGACCGACCCCTGGTGGAGTGTGTGGCTCTCGAGCACAACCTGGGTCATCATGTAGTGAAACATCTGGCTCACCCAATGAACTTCTGGATCCCATGGAAAACTTGGAAGTTTATCACTTCCAATCTCGTCTAACTGCTCCTGTGTGAGACTGATCACTGTCAGAAGCTCTATGTGCTCATCTGCTATCCTCCTCATGCTACTGTCAATGATAAATGTGTCGAAAAAGGATAACAGACATATCTACAGCTGACTGTAGGACTGCAAGGCTTCACATGCTTTGGTCAATCCCAAGGATTCGACCAGAAGCTCGTCCATCGGTATCCATGATAGATGCTCTCCTGTGGTCATCATCGAATCCCAACCATCCAGTACAACCGGAAGTAACCCCTCCGACTGCTGGTCAACCAACCTCCATCTCTCATCTCCCATGCAACTGGTGAAATGGTGAAGGTGGTCTCTCACAACTATGGGTTGTTGCAAAGGAGTGACATCTATATGCTCCCCTAAGTGTGCCTCCTCCTTGCAAGGCAGTACACCCCTCTGAATCCCACCAGGCATCTCGGCATGTACCCGTGAGCTATCACTAATCATTGTATGCTCTGGCATACTCATGTCGTCTCCCGTAGCCTCATGCTGCATCATAGATCTTGGGCATATTGCTGCATCAACCTCTACATGAAGGTCAACCGCTCTCGGAGCACAAATGGGAGTGTCCTCCATCAACTGGTGCTCCTCTGCTAGACCACCAACATCCTCTAACCATGTGACCAAAGGATATATCAGAGTGTCCACCAGGATAGATGAAGTGGCTCTCTGATGGATCCCCTCAAGAAGCTCCTCTGATCTAGACTTTGATTCTTGTAGGGTTGTCTGTGTGCCTCTCAAGAATCCTCGAGTGCTCTCCAACTCCTGAGTGAGTCAGTCTACCTCCAACTCCTGCCCCCTCAAGGCCCTGTGATACAACTCGCCAATCCCTAGTAGGTAGTCCTTGTCTGTCAACAATTGTTGGTAGTCAGTCCTCATCACAGACACTCTCTTCCTAAGAGTGTGAAAATCATCCATGGAAAATCCTCCATCTGAGCTACCTTGTGCCACTGATGCTCTCCAACAGTAATCTTCCATCACTGCATGCATGTCATTAATATGTCTAGTGGTTTCCTTGATCATAACCTCACTAACTCTCAACTGTGCTGCTAAGTGGTGTGAATCCTGATCATGGTCATGTGAGGTGCCATCTCAGACCCCTCACTGCTAGTGTCAGTCCTGCTAGTGTTAACTCTGGAGCCCCCAAAAACACCCTCTGCATAAGATGACGTGTTGAACTGTCCATTGTCTACTATGTTATTGGGTACTCTTGTATGCCACTTCATCCCATTACTAGATGCCATCTCCCCCTGAATCACGGTGTATCCTGTATGAGCAGCCGTATCCTCCTGTGCCCTCAACCTACTACTATCCTCTGCTCCTGGATCCCATATAGTTGTGTCTAGACACGTGCTATGTTCATCCTGAATACTAAAGAGTGTATCCTCATCAATGCAATCTGATCCTAGAAGTAATTTCTCCATCCACCTGTCAAGCTCTGCAATCTGCTAACCCAATGGAGTCTCCAATAGCTATGACTCCATCTCCTCTGGCTGACCTGTATGTGTGAGTTCAACTACCTGTACATCCTGTACCTCCTCCTAGATCTATTGGTCTACCTATCCATGGTATGCATCCCTCACACTAGTCTCATCCATCATACCTGACATGCCACTAATCTCCTCATGTGACCGATGTGTCACAGCCCCCATAGGAAGCTCATCATCTCTAGGTGCTAACACGTGTTACTCCTCACTAGTGTCACCACTTTGTTGAGGCGTAAGTTCATCAATGGTATGTGACATGTCTGTTGAGACACTGGTGCTATCGTCCTGTCCATCCAACTGCTTATCTACTACACAAGGGTCATCATCCTCCTCAGGTGTGCAAGCATCGCTAGCCTCTATGCAAGAGTCATCATCACTATCCTCTGAAGTAGAGTCGCTATCACTAGACTCTTTGCCAGAGTCATTGTCATCATATGACTGCTCTGAATCCACATCTATCACTCCATCCTCACACATCTCATCATCACTGTCATAGTGTGCCTCAATAGTGTGCTTCTGATCCTTACCCCTGCACCTATGATCTGGTTCCCAAGGCACCTTGCAATTGTAGGAAAGTTGTGTGCTCCTAATGGGTGTGGGGTTTCTCTGTGCTCCCCTCCATCTAGCTACTCTGGCTCTGCTTCCCTCTGCTATGCTGGTCCAATATGTCACCTCATCTTCGCTCCAACTGGGGTTTTCATGGATATAAACTTTTGGAGCGTTATTAGAGGCCCAAGTCTCTCACAAAGTGCGTGATATTCTCTTTCACAACTCACAACTATTCCAATAAAATACATAGACCCCATATTTCCTTATGGAAGATCCCTCAGGCTGGCAGGAGTCTAAGCTCTGATACCACTGTAATGATCCCAAGCCATTATGCCAGGATCATCATGGTTGTGGTGTCTTTTAAACTTTTTTTGGTTGTGATATTTCGTCAAACACTTTGTTGTCCTACTTGTTTAGATGGGTTTACCTGTTGAATGGCCTCTTGATTTCTACCTTAATGTTTACTGATGTGTTTATATGAATGTTTGCAGCAATTAACAAGAAGAGACAACCGTGGAACATACCTCAACCATATGCAATATGATAGACACGCCAAAACATCTCAAATAGATTTTATTCATAAAATAGAGAAACCTGCTACAATGAAGATGCCAATCTGGAATGCTCAACAGATGGCCAAGAAGATAGACAATAGAGCTGCTACAAAATGCTCCCGATAATACAAAATAAGCCTCCAAAGGATGGATAAGAAATGAAGACCAATGCCACGACCTGTTGGATAGTTGAAGCTCCTCAACAATTCGGCCCTGGTGCCAAAGATGTCCAATCACCTCAAGAAAGATGCCAAATAGTAGATCGGGTGATGGTAAGAACAAGCCAGGTGCCTGAATCTCCAAGATCCCTCTCAAACCCTGTAGATCTGAAATCCTCCACCGAATGGTGCGCCCCACTGGATTACTGAAACCCTAACAATTCAGCCCTAATGAAGGAGGCCTCCAAATGCTCTGAAACTCCCCAGGAATATAGATCGTGACACTGCAAGTCACTAGTTGAAGTCTCAGGGTCAGATATGAAGTGTAACCCCTCCAAACTGACTAGATCTAAATCTCAAAAACGCCATCTTTCTCTTCAATTCGTCCCACTACTCTAGGAAATAATCTGAACCATAAAACTCTCTCAGAAAGCACTAGGAATGATGGTGAAGACCCTGCAAGATGAACCCAGGTGATAGAATCTCCAAAAACCCTGTCAATCTCCTACAATGAGTCTCTCTCCAAGGATGGTGCACCCCCCCTTGCTGGAAACCCCCAAAGGTGCACCCTCCTTCTCTTCTTGTGCCTATGGTTGTGTGGAACCCTCCTGCACTGATGTAGAACTGATCTAGAATGGTGTGGGAGAGTATTGCATCTCCGAGACCAAGCCTGGGACAAGCTAGGCAGAATATTTCACCACTGAATCATCCTCTAGGGTTTGTTAAGTCAAAACCCTCAAAAACCCCAATGTTGGGCTCACTAGCTAGAAGCCAGATATCAAAATAAGATCATACATGAATGATGAGTAGAGGCCCTTTCCTTCCTTTTATACTTTTTGGCTCACCGTGTCCCTCCAAAGTGACTTTCATTTTATTAATATTTAATTAATTAATTAAATCACTTTAATTAATTAATTAACCTTTTTACCTCTGAAAAGCTCCTTGTCTCTCCTTGTGGCTTCCCTGCCACTAAAAGTCACTTCTAGCCATCCCATCCCGTAGTGTTTCTCCTCCCGATTCCAATGAGCTATTACATTGAGAGGTTCCTCCAAGTAATGTGCCCAAAATGACCTCTTCAGTGATTTCAATTAACTTATAGCTCAAAATAGTCAAAATCATGGAAATCATTGGAATGCAACGAAACCAAAGCCAACCTGTGCGGAATGGCTTATAATGATGGAATATGATGATCAATGCAAGATGGACCCCACAATGCCTCTCAAATACCCTTGTACTCTCTATAACATCCATCTGGCTACTCTGGTCATCATAAATCTCTGCATTGTGATGATGTCCCAAAGTGGGGACATTACAGACGTATCCCCTATAACAACATACTCTTCATGGCTATTTGAATCTTTAGTCAATAAATGAAATTCATGACAACATTCAGGATATAGAAGATCATCTGAAAAGATTTCTTTGCAAAACAAATGAAAGGCAGCATGAAAATCTGCTAAAGAACTGATACTGGCAATAGGGAGTGATCGGTACCAATCACAAGAAATCCCCTCTAATGAAAACTCGAATAGCTTGATCTGAACATCCTCATGCACAATTTGCAACCGATGAATGAAATCATGAAAATCCAACAAATGTTCAGTTGGCACTTCCCACTCTTCTCCTCAAAATATGGGAATACTATGTTCCCATTCGTCTCTACTATGCACTGGATGAGGGTAACCAGAAATACTTCAGAAATTTCAAAATGCATACCTCTTGTTCATTTCATACCAGTCGAGTCGTCAACAGATTTCCGAACGATGGAGTCGCCACTAAATCCATCCTTCATGGAGTCGCCATATAGATGATTACAACCGATTCGTGTCCAGACTTTGTCTATCATCAAAGTTGGATCTTGCCGTGTCCCAAGGAAGCTGAGCTTCAATCTCCTCTCCCCAGCAACGACGCCAAAATGTTATCACTCCAAGAAACTCTTTGTGGTTCTGGGTCAAAGATGCTTGGTAAATTAAAGAACACTTGTTTTTGTATTTTGTATGTGTGGATCAATGGGATGACTCAATTACAGTATGGTATTCAGACAGTCAAAATGAGAATCAAATGAACCAGTGCTCTCAAGGATCAATAACCAGATGATTGCTTTTAAAGTGGGTGAGAAAACAATGCTTATAAACCAAATACAAATGTAGGGGTTTAATAAACAAGGATAAGAAACTATTAATCAAGTTATGAGCTAACCAATGAGATGAAAGTCATTTTGCAGCTGAAACAACTTGAACAAAAGTACAGAAAGAAAGATGAGAATCTGACATCAATAGAGAGAGAAAACTGTGATTTTTATTATCATATGAAAGGTTTGTTTACAATATAGTATTTTTGCTATCCAAAATCAAACCTTTACTTCATCTGAAGTTCTTGGCTTTATAGCCTTTACAAAATCACTGATATCCTATAAAGGAGGATCGAATTTACTTGAAATAGACAGTCAAAACTGACACAAGAAAATAAGAAGAGATCCTAAAAACTAGGTCAATTCCTCATCTTTGATGATATTCATATCCTTCAAAACTTTGACAAGTGTAGAAATCCTTCCAAGGGTGTTTAATATCCATAGAAGATAAGATAAGTCGAATTTTCCACTTTTAGCAAAAAAACTATCTTTGTGCCCAGAAAATAGGTGGTTAATTCCACTTTGCCACCTTGCTAAACACCTCAAACATCATAACAGAACCTTAAATATGATGTGTTTAATTATTGTCCATCCTTTGAAACCCTCCTCTAGGTGTTTGATTAAGAAAAACTTGGATCTGGTCGAAAATACGACTTGTCTGCCCTGTCTGCGGTTTCACCAGCTCTTCCGCCTTGAAATTTGCTAGTTAGCTGGTGAAAGCTCTGCTTTTAAACGGCTAATTGTTTGTAGATGCGCTTCATGTGCCGATGAAAGCTCTGCTTTGGCCAAAACAAAATCTTCAAAATGGGTACACTATGCCTCCATGGCTGCCATCTGTTCTTTTAGAATTTGAACCAAATCCTTTTATTGTCTTCTCTGATTCTCCGTGCACAAGTACATAAATATTTCTGGTTCAAAATGAGTCCTTTATTCTTTCTTAAGTTTGTTCCTCTGGAATTGGATTAGATGGCAAAGGCTCTTGCCCATGTTCTTCTTGTAGGTTCTCAGCAACTTCAGCTAACACCTGTATATCATTCTTAATTTACTGATGTAAACCTTTGTATAAAAACATTCAATGAATAAGACTTTCAACACCATGGGTTGAACATAGTTTTGATACCAGTCTTGGGACCGCCAGAAAGTAAGATTTATGTGAGAGTTACTCCTGACTGTAAGACTACAGGGCTTCCATTTCCATTTTCCATTGCTTCATTAGAAAGGCGTTCAACATATAAAATCATTCAATTCATTGAATGGTGGTTCTAGCATAATAAACATCTCAGACTATTAACCTTAGATTTGGGCATCTCTTCCTTGCGAACTAATGCTTGATGTTCATTTGATATTCACAATCAGCTGCAAACTTTTAATGCTCATGAATTTTTTCAACTAGATATGTGTCTAATGCATGGCCTGCATTTTTTGTAGTTAATGGCCTCAACACTTGGACACTCATCTGACATTCACAATCATGCTAGTGGAATTGCTTCAACCACTAGAAGGTCGATTTTGGGTGTTGAGCATCCAAAATTGACACGCGTGATGATACCCTAGTTTGCGAGCAAAAGGAACACAAAACCTCTAAGGCAGAGATCAAGATGAAAGTGAAAACCCACACAGCTAAATCAGTGATCTCTTTGATCGGATAAATGATACCATGAGGAAAACCCTATGCAGAACTAACAATCATAATTGTATTATTTGTTCAAATAACTTTTGATTGCTTTTACATCTACTTGGAAATCTTCATTTTCAAGTATATGTGGTAGCTTGATTTAACTTGTGACTTAGTTGTAGATTAACCTGTCGACTTGGCAATGCTGGTAACCATCACCATTTGCAAAACTGGCAATTGCACATGTATTTGTCTAGACCCTGCATGATACACTTATACGATTTGACAATCAACACCTGTTGATGAGGTGAAATAGAAATGGTGCTCAATGCTGGGTTGGTGGTCTTGAAGTTTGACTTGTCGATTTGGCATGTGCACTTGATGAGTGGCTCATACATGGACTGTTGAATGAGGAGTTGAACTTGGTGCATGACAATGTGAACCTTGATGCAATATGGATTAACATTTGATTTTCCATGTGGCCTTGACATATGAACCTAGACTCATAAAATGACATGTGAGCATATGTTGTTATATGTGGCATGGATCGTGGCATGAGGAATTTTGCTTAGCGCTTAATGTTGGGCTTGAGAGTTTGACTCATGGCCTTATGTTATTGAAAGGGGTTTTAGGTGATAGACTTTAAACTTAGCATGAAAACTAGGCTCGTAGGTTAACTCGTGGTATGACTCATAGATTGGCTATAACTCATGGATAGCATGTGGGCTTTGATATTGTAGTTTGAGCATGAGGCTTTAATACATAGAATCGATGAGATATGTAGGAGATTGGTGTGGCTTGGTGTTTAGCAAATAATTTAGTGTGTGGGATTGATGTGATATGGCTTAGGTTTAGGATAGTTTAGGAATAAAACACTTAAGTGCGCACATCACTTTTTGCTTAGGAATTTAGAAATAAAATATACATTTCATTTTAGAGTATAAAGAAGCCACAAAAAATAGGGTTTAGGAGGCATTGACGATGCTTTGAATTGCAGGTGAAAACAATCACATAGGGCTTTGAGGAAGATCTAGAAGTTAAAATAATGGCTAGAAAATTTTAGAAATGAGCGTATTGAATAAAAGTTGAGAAGACATTCCAAAAATACCAGTGCATTTTTTATCGCTAACACCATGCAATCTGGGTTTAACTCTATTGGTGTGAGTTGTTCTGCCATGCTGAATGTGTCCAATAAAGGTGGAAAGTAGGGCCGAAGGTGGTCCACATTGAACATTGGGTGTAGACCAAGGAATGTGGAATACTGAGCTCAAAGGAATTATCCCCTACAGCCTTGGTGATGGTGTATGGCCCATATTGGAGTGGGTGAATCTTGCAGTAAGGTCCAGTGAGGTACTCCTTTTGCAAATGTAGCCACACTTTGTCACCAACCTGGAAGTTGTGTGGCACCCGATGTTGATCATGTCGCTATGTCCAAGATGTCATGAACCTATTGGCGGATGTGTTGAATGCACTCAATGAAGTTGTTTGACTTGTCAGCCTCAAACTGGACATGGATTGAATCTACCTGAGTAGCTGCAAATGGCATGGCTACGTCAATGGGACATAGTGGCTGGAATCCCAAGCCCACCTAAAAGGGGTTGTGGTTGGTTGAGCTATGAAGATCCTGGTTGTAGCTGTGTTGTACATAAGGGAGGCTCTCATCCCATGTGCATGGATTCTTTGAGTTGTACATGCGCAAAATGTGTACAATCATCCAGTCGATGACCTTTGTCTAGCCATCAATTTACGGATGGAAAGTTGTGGACTTGGTGAGCTTGGTGTCCAGCATCGAACAGAGGCTGGACCAAAATGTATTGAGGAACTTGTTGTCCCGATCTGAGATAATAGACTATGGGATCCCAAAGTGTACCCACACTCATTCAAAGAAGAGTTTAGCAATGGCTTCTGTTGTGATATTCTTCTTGCAGGCCATCATAATGGACATCTTCAAGAATCTATCGACGACCACAAAAACATAGTCATTGCCATGCTTAGTAGAAGGAAGGCCCGACATGTAATCCATGGAGATGGATTCCCAAGGTCAACTAGGGGTAGGCAGCGGAGTATAGAGGCCTTGCTTCTTGATGGTCTGTTTGGCAAGGGCACAAGAAGTGCAAGACTTGATGTACTTCCCGACATCTTGTCGAAGGTTCGACCAATAGAAATACTTTTGCAGTACTGCCATAGTTTTCACGAGCCCAAAATTCCCAACGACTCGACTATAGTGCGCCTCCCAAATCATCTTGGCATGCTCGCTTGAAGGAACATAAAGGTGTCCCACATGACATAGCAGTGCATCCTGGAGGTGAAAATTAGGAACTTGCTTACCTCCAAGAGTGTATCGTATGTGTGGTCAAATTCTAAATCACTTTTGTAGAGAAGCGACCAATCAGAAGTCTCATGCCCACAAGATTTGAGCATTGTGGTTAGCGCCATGATAGGTGGTCGGCTGAGGTAGTCGACAAAATTATTGGTGCTTCCTTTCTTGTACTTAATGTTCAAATAAAATTGTTGCAGGTATGTGGACCACTTATGATGGTGATCGTTTTGCAACTTCCCTTGTGTCTGTATGAACTGCAAGGGTCGGTGGTTTGTGTGGATGATTGTTTCCTTTCCCAAAATGTAATGCTTCCATTGTCGGCAAGTCTGCACAATGGAATACATCTATTTCTCATAAGTGGGATACTTCTAGACTATGTCGGAAAGTGTCTCACTATGATATGCCACTAGATGCCCCTGTTGAGTAAGGACTGGCCCAATAGCATAGTCGAAGGCATCTGTCTCGATCTCAAATGGTTGTTGCAAGTCTGGTAATGTGAGCACTAGTGCAAAGCAGAGGCGATGCTTCAAATCTTTGAACGCCTTCTATTGAGATTCAGACCAAAAGAATTTTTCTTTTGATCCTCCCTTGGTGACTTGACACAAGGGTCAAGTGATATGATAGAATCCCAACACGAACCTGCAGTAGAAATTGCCAAGAACCAAAAAGCTGCAGAGCTCTGTTAGGGTGGTTGGGGCTGGCCAATCCCGAATGAATTGGATCTTGGTTGGATCCAAATGCACCCCCCGCTCATCAATAATGTATCCTAGATACTGAACTTGGGTCATGCCAAAAGTGCACTTCTCCAAATTGGCAGACAACTTGTGTTGCCACAGTGTTTGGAGGACCTGTCGGATGTGGTGGAGGTGCTCTTCCCAAGTTTGGTTGAAGATCAGAATGTCATCCAAGTACACCACTACAAATGGGTTGGATAATGGTCGCAAGATGTCTTCCATTAGTCTCATGAAGGTTGCAGGGGCATTCGTCAACCCAAAAGGCATGACCATCCATTCAAAAAGGCCCTCCTTGGATTTGAAGGCAGTCTTCCACACATCAGAGGGTTTGATTGGTACCTAGTGATACCCAGACTTCAAGTCGATCTTGCTAAAATATTTCACCCCCTTGAGTTGGTCCAGAAGGTCATCAATCTGTGGGATCGAGTACGTATTCCGAACAGTGATTTTGTTTAGTGCCCGATAGTGAATGCAGAGTCTCCAAGTCCCATCCTTCTTCTGCACCAACACGATCAGGCTCCCACAGGGTGATGAAATTGGTCGGATGTGACCTTTCTGCAACAGCTCCTGAATTTACCTCTTGATTTCGTCATTCTCCATAAGAGAGCATTGATAGATTGGTCCATTGGGTAGCAGCACACCTGGGGTCAGATCGATGGGGTGCTTTACCTGACAGTGTAGAGGCACCCCTGCAAGGGAGGTGAATATGTCCTCATACTCCTCCATGACCTTATCCATCTGTTGTTGTCATGCAGAGGGGCATTGTCTAGAGGTCATGGCCATAGTCTTCTTCTTTCCCTGAGGGTAGATCATCAGGAAAACAAATTTCCTGGTTTTGGAAATGAGCTTACTGCATTGTTTTGCAGTAACCAAAGAGATGGTTGTAGGTAGTGCTATTTCTGGTATCCTGTACAGCTTATTGCCCAAAGTAATAATAACAGAACGAAGCCTGGACTCATACACAGCATGTCACTTCCACAAGTATGGTTGGCCTAATAATACATCAGAAACATCAAGAGGAGCAATGTCACATAATACCTCATCCGTGAAGAGCTTGATGTTGTAGGGAAGGCAACATTGTTGGCTGACGCGGAGGTCCTGTACTTGGTGCAGCCACCCGATGGTGTATGGTTGTGGGTGTGTTGTGGTCAGCAAGCCCAACCATTTCATGACCTCTACTGAGATGAGGTTCTTCTGGCTCCCATTGTCGACAATGAACTGCAACAGGAAACCCTTTACCCACATCTGGGAATGGAAGAGGCGCTCCGCCTCCTCTGGATCTTCGTGGTGGCAACGGTGGCATTGGGCTCTGCATCGATAATTTGCTTCCCCCTGTCATTCCCCTTGTTGGGTTCTGATTCAGAGTCGGAGCCTACATCCAATTCAGAAGCCTTCAACTCAGCTACTGATGACTGATTGGCCTGACACTCACTTGTTTTGTGAGTGGAGCTCTTATGGAACTCACACTACTTCCGCGTGTCCTTTTTTGTCTTTGTGGTGTTTTTATTTGCTTGCGGCTTTGGTAGTTTATCCTGGGCCACCCTGCCTTAGCTTGGTCCTTTGTTTGACATTTTGGGGGCACCTTTCCCTTGCCTCTATTTCTCATACCCAAAGACTCACTTCTTTTGTTTGAACTTCTGCTCAATCTTGGAAGCATACCGGTATGTTGCACCTAGTGAGGAGATGTCGAGGAACTCCATTTACTCCTGAATTTATCTATGAAGATAACTACGGTACTTCAACACCAAATGTTTCTCTGAATCTTTGATAGCCAACTTTGTGCATAGGGTATGGAACAGATTCGTCAGCTCATGCACATCTTGGATCCTTTGCTGCCACAACATAGTCCATTGTATCTATTTGTCCTCATAGCTCCCCACGGGAGAATATTGTTCCTTGATGGCATCTCGAAAAGAATTCCAAGTGAGTGTGACCAACAACAGAGAAGGTTCCCCCTCACTCTATTTCTCCTAGTAGGTTTCCCACCAGTCCTTGACATGGGGGGTAGCTTTAAGGAGTGCAAAAATAATGCTTTCTCGGTCGGAAAAGTCATGAACCGAGAAATATCCTTCTAACAGATTCAACCATCTATCAATGACATTTTCATCTATTTGGCCCTCAAATATTGGAATGTCAAATTGTACTTGTACCTTAAGAGGAGTGGCACCTCCAGAGTGGCTGTTGGATGTAGATGCGTTGCCAGTGGGCAGTCGTTGAAGGATCTGGGCAAAATTGTCCATCATCACGTTCCTTTGTTTCTCGAGGACCTCCTCGAGGAATAATTTGATAGGATATCCTGCTCCCTCATCTTTCTTTTCTTCCCCCATGGGTGGTCGTCGGGGTTTGCGAGGTTGATCTTGCAACGGTTCAACCAGATCGAGCCCTAACTCCTTATACCCCGACCTCATTGGGGACATGCAAAGAAGGATCGAGAAAGAGAAGACTGCTCTTATACCACTAATCTGAATTTATGCAGGAACATAATGAAATATAGAAATACACATAAACACAGAGATGCAGCGGAAGTAAAACTTCATTTCATTAACAACAAATGACTGAAATATGCTTACAGACAGAATGGAAATAAAATAGCTCAAGCACTGGTAGCTTATCTCTGAGAAGAGATGTGGCAGCTACTGGCCTCTGAAATCTATGTTATAATGAGGCTCGAATGCCTATATATTATTGAGAAACAATAGAAAACCCTAAACATCCAAAAACCTAACCCTAGCAGATGAAACACCAGAATATGGGCCTCGTTGGGGTAAATTGGTACATCAATTTCCGTCGTAACTTTGACATACTATCTCCATTTGATGCACATGATACATCATTTGAAAGATCTATCTGACGACTACACTGCGGACTGCAAATATTGAGTGCAGAACGAACTCATATTTGTTGGAGCATTGATGCCCAAAAAACATCGTTTAGGGCCTCAAAACGGCTCCGGAAGTTCAGGACCCGAAAAACTGCTAAAAATAGTAAATTGTGCTACAATTAAGGAAACTGAAAAACTGAAAGAAACAATGGTGTGGGTCCAAGTGGAATAGGAGGGTGGCCACGAATATCCACCTGGATCAAAGAATCCTTGGATATGGTTGATGATGATATAGACACTTTCATACAGACTAAGAGACGTAGATGGGATTTTGGTCATCTCATTTTTTATAGAGACCCCATTTATGACATTTAGGGTAGCTCTCAGGCAAAGGGGATTTATTTTTCATATTCATATGACTAGTCTCTATGTGTGCATGATTCATATATTTGGCAGCCTGATGATGTCATGGTTACAAATTTATTTCGTATGTTCGAGGATGACCTATTGCAGCGTCTTCAGGGTAATTTCCAATCATCCCTTGGGAGTTGTGATGCAGATAAACTATATAATATAGTTTAAATATCATCTATAAACTATATAATATAGTTTATATATCATATATAAACTATATAATATAGTTTATATATCATATATAAACTATAAAATATAGTTTATATATCAAATATACACTATATAATATAGTTTATATATCATATAAACTATATTATATAGTTTATATATCATATATAAACTATATTATATAGTTTATATATGGATGCAGACTTGCTTTGTGAGGACTCCCAGCCACCTTTGTCGTCAATTTTAGATGAACATCAAGACACGACCATCCCAGAGAAATTAAAGGCTAACTCTATAAAGTGAAACTATTCTTATCTTGAGAATTTTTACTAGGACTCATAGATGAAGAGGCAAAATTTTTATTTCCCTGGACATGAGGATGTCCCTTACTTCTTATCTTCTTCTCTGGGAAGCCATGTAGCCTTATTCTGATCTTTAATCTCCTCTCAATCTTCAACAAGCAGTGGCTATTTGTGGGCAAATGAAGATGAATCGTCGTCTATATAAAATATTCCTCTTCAAATATGGGTTGATCAAGCTTATGGCCATCACTTCATGCAAGATTTTTTGGATGACCAAGCTTGTGGTTTCTCTTTACAAGAGGAACTCCTCCCTCCCACCCATCTCCATCAGTGTCTTTTCATCATTGATTATATGTCTATTTATGTTCATGATTATTATGTGTTAGACTTATATTTTTTGGTTCACATGATTAAGCATAGGGGGAGATACCTTGATGAAATGATGAACAAGTGGTTGCACTAGTTGCACAACCTCACCTAACATTTCAAGAGCTAATCTACAAATCCCCGAGGCCCCACGTAAGTAGGTAGTGTTGAGGAAAAGATGTTAATTGATCTTACTCAAATATTTTCAGACTTTACTTGGCTAAAGAAAAGTAGACGAGAATATCACCCTATGTTTATAGCCAACAAAAATAACATCCTAACTCACAAGTATTAATTACGAGTGCTTAGGCTAGTCTCTTATCAACAAAAAAGCTTGTTGGAAATTCACTTTTTATGTCATTTTCTAAATATAACAGTTGTTGAAATAAATGTAAGAACAAAATCAAAGACACCAAGATGATAATCAAAACAGATGAGACACAAAGACATCCTTTATTTCATTCCAATTCACCAAAGAGTCATTTTCTTTACAAAATCTCATAAAGAAATATTGGACCAAAGTCAAACTTAGACATCCCCGATGGAACATACAAAAGGACCTTCGACAGAAAACCAAAACTAAACTCTAAAAATTGGATCAGCTTGCCACAGATTGTTGTCCACTCCACTCTACACAATAGCCTTTATCAATCATGAAAAATAATTCACAAACAGACAAGTCTACACAGACTATCAAAGATAGATCAACACCTCTAAAAAACAAGTGTCTGAATGATTTGATTTAGCCCTGAATATTGTATACAATAAGACCCTACTATCATAAAAGAGAATTGGGCTCTGACGAATATATGAATGAATGAAAATTGAACTATCTCAACATAAACTCAAAGAGAAAACCTTAGCATGCTTCTGCTTCTATCCTCCTCATGTTCCTCCCTTTCCTTTTGCTTTTAACAAATTAGAATTGGTTGAAGAAGTTGAACCAATTCATTATTTAAGTTAATTAAAAGACTCAACTAACTTTAGTTAGGGGGGAGAGTAATAATTATAATAAGGGTCATAAATAAATAATAACTAGTAGGTGGGACCCCTTGCGACTCCCTTTAGTTGATAACAATCATAACATAACCATTAGTTAAGAAAAACACACCTCATTGTGCCTCCCATCAACATATTCACTTTTGGGCAATTTAAACTCATGAAATTTGAAATTATTTCAAAAATAATATTCAAATATCCAAAATAAACATGATGTCCAAAGATCCCTGAAGTCAACTGTCATAAAACAATAGATATAATAAAAACTCAAAAACCATATTTCTCAGTCTGTGATGCAAACCTTCCTTGATAGTTGTTGTCACCTCTTGATTTTCCTGAATTTTCCTTTGGTTGTGCAGAGCCATTAGGCCTAATTTCACTGATCACGTGGGAACAGTCATCCCTCAAACGCATCTGAGAAGACACGGACTTGTTAGAGCCATTAGAGGGTGAGGAGGGGGCAACAGTGGCTTTTCCTTTATCAAGGTCATGGTGGACCTCAGTTTTCAATCTCTTGCTAGCATGGGAGGATTTCACTGGCGAGTGATCAGGGGCAGCTTGGGCAATGGGGTTAACCGGTGGAGGAGGAGACAAAGAAAATTTGGGCCAGCCACGATGTTGGGAGACTGTCAGGTGGACAATCTCTTTCCATCCATCATTTTTAGGGTCCTCAAGTTGTAATGAGACATGAGGAGATGCAGGGATACCGGGTGCTTGTGATGCTTGGAAAGGAGGCCTTTCAGGCCTAGGTTGGACTATTCCCTGCCCAATCCAATTGAATAATATGGCATGAAACAATTGGCCAAGCTCTTGTGAATCAACGTCAAAATGTATGGAGAACCTATGAATTCTTGGGCCTCGGTTCCAATTACCTCTACCTATGTTTCCTCAGCCATGGCTACTTGACTAAAAAAACGCATCCTGCATGCGTGATCAATTAG
>ML782988.1:358453-376459 GCA_009831015.1 Picea engelmannii
CGAGCCTCTATCTCGTATAAAGTTTGAGCACTTTTGAGATAAGATTGGTATAGTCCGAAAGGACCTTCCTCGAAAGGGGGAGTATTTGTTGTGATGAGACATCTCTTGCTTCCGACCTAACAATTGTGACGTAAAGCAAGATGATGTGATGTGACTAGTATTGTGCTTCCGGCTGGATAGCTGTGATGTAAAGCCAGTCTAGTATTCTACTTCCGACTTGATGGTTGTGATGTAAAGCAGGATGAGTACCTTGTTTTCGACCTGATGGTTGTGATGTAAAGAAAGTTGATGTGATGAGACTAGCACTGAGCTTCCAGCTGGATAGTTGTGACGTAAAGCCAGTCTAGTATCATGCTTCTGACCTAATGGTTGTAAGTAGGACAAGTACCTTGCTTTTGACCTGATGGTTGTGACGTAAAGTAAGATGATGTGATGAGACTAGCACCGAGCTTCCAGATGGATAGCTGTGACGTAAAGCCAACCTAGTATCCTGCTTCCGACCTGATGGTTGTGACGTAAAGTAGGACGAGCATCTTGCTTCCGACTTGACAATTGTGACGTAAAGCAAGACTATGAGATGAGACTAGAACTGTGCTTCTGGCTTGATAGCCTTGATGCAAAGCCAGTCTAGTATTATTATGATGAGCCAACCTCGTGCTGTGATGATGATGATGATGTATCAATTTTATACTAATACATATTGATTCAGATGATGATTGCATTTCTTTGAGAATGACGATGCTGCCGATGGAGAAAACTTCTGATGATTTATAGATACGTCGGTCAGTGTTCCAAGATGATATTGATGATGTTGTCCTCTCACCCGCTTGATGTTGTTGATGATGTTGTCCTCTCTCTCTCTCTCTCCTGATGCTGTTTAAAAATACCCTTCTTGTTAAGGGGGAATGTTAAAATAATGTAACTGCAAAGTGTATTCTTATTATTATTTGATATATTATTCATTGGATCAATCCCCATTGTGTATTGATCATGTCAGCTATTGTAAAAGGACCAAATCCCCTTTTGCGGATTGGTCATAATGTAATTGTAAAAAGCAAAAGAAGAAGTTGGCCCTAGAATATATAAGGAGGCCCCGAAATATAATAAAGGTGGTTATAAACACCTAGTTGGAGAAGTCTGCCCTGCCAGTGAAGAGACACTTCACACGTGCCAGTCTTGTATAAATAAGGAAGCTAGTGCCTCACTTAGACATAGAACTCACTTTCTCATTGAGAGACAAGTTTCATAATTGCAGTTAGAGAAGAAGGAGAGAGAGTGGCACATCTTTGGGAGAGGATCTTCTGTATTAGTTTGAGTTATCTCTTGGCATTGTATTGGCTATATATAATAAGGAAGTTTTGTTGGGTTTTCTTCCCCTAGAGGGTTTCCTATGATAAATGTTGTGTCTCTTATGATTGTGTATTTCTCAGTGATCTTGTATTATGCTATTGTTATCTATTGAAATGCAAAGAACTATAATAATGGCTTAAACATTAACAATATTATGAGGATCTTCATGGTTTTAATCCTGCTCTTGTTCAACATATCATGAAACTAGCTAGGCAAAAACAAGAACGTGTTAACTCTACACCGGAAGCACCCTTTCGAAGGGATTTGAGAGATTTCTTAAGGGTTGGAATATTTTTTCAGCCCACCCTGAATGGGTCTCAATTTGGAAATCGACCTCGGGGACCACTGATAATACCAGAACTTGTATTAGTCTTTGAACTTTCAGGCAAGCGATTATGAGAAATCCCTTTCCCCCTCTCAATGTGGAAATGTTTTTTCAACAGGTTGTAGAGTCACAGTTAAGACCCTTACTTGACAATCAGTTTGGTTACAAGATAATCAAAGTAAAAGGGGAAAATGTTCACAAAACCACTTTCATTACTAATTGCGATACCGTGCCTTACAAATTCTGACTTTTTAGCTTACTTGATACATGTACTGCTTTTAAAAAAACTATGCACATGACTCTCTATGAATTGGTCAGTCTCCATCTCTATCTTGATGATCTAATTGTGCGCGTCAAGGGACTGATGATTACATTAGATTTATAGGTGATCGGTCCTTTCCAAATTGCTTTTGTCTTGGATACTAATTCTTATATTTCAAAATAATTACATGAGCAATTGTTTCCCTACAACACTAACACCCCCCGCTTGAAATATTGCGAGGAAGCAACATGAAAAGTTCTAACGCTGTCCGGATTTTGTTGTATACTAGTAGCCTAGCTATGATTTCAATTTTTGTGCTTCTTCTCTATGCTTGCAATACCTTGATTTCTGCCTTCTAAGTTAAGTTTTCTTTCCTCGTTGTTTTTCAATTGAGTCTTTTACTGCTGCTGTTTTAATTTCTATATTATTACTTTTGTTGCGATTTTTGTCTTTATCATCTTTTAGTGTCTTGTCAAGATAGAATGTTGGATCAATTCTGCCACAGTGACACTCCTGCAAAGCATTGTTAGTTGATAAAAATCAAGCTTATACAACTGTTATGATGTCTCCTCTGAAGGGCCCTTGAAATTGTTACATGTTTCCACTGTTGTCTTACAAGGAATTGGATATTTCCCGCTTCTTCTTACCATTTCTTCATCCATTGAGATCTTAAGAGCAAGTCTATAAGTTTTCCTCCTTGAAAGTTAAGAGCATGTTCCAGTTGAATGGTTATGCATATAGTGGTAAAACCCCCTCATACTTAACATTTTTCATCAATTATTCCCTAAATTCCCGGTCATCTTTCCATTAAGTCCGCTCACTTCACCCTGTTGCATAATTATTCTGGTTACATCTTTCAAAATTACTGTTCTTGGTCTATGAAACCATGAGTTATGAGTTCTAAATTTGTTGAAAACAAATTTTCCTATGGAGTCGCCAGTTTGTTGACAATTAAAATTGTCAACGAAGTTTTGCCCGAAAAGTGTTGCTAAAGCCTATTATTATAAAAAAAAAAACTAAATAATACTAGTAGGTAGGACCCCCTTGAACTATTGGAGATCAGATTTGTTCATTTTTGATGTTGTGATGATGTGCAACACGACTTACATGGTTGATGAAATCTTGTTTTTATTGGTGTGAGTTGAGCTTTTGAAGTGTTGATTCTTTATGCTACTACAACCTATGCTATTCATTAATGTCATTCGTTTTTATCACACTTGCACAACAAACATGTTAGTGAAATTACATGAAAGGTAGTTTTGAAAAAGACAAAAATACTATAAAGTGCAAAGAAAAGGAATCCAATTCTGTGTTTTTACTATACTGCATGCGAAGAATGGGAAGGAAATGAGAAACAATTGAAGAATTTAAAGCTAGCCTAAACTATACTACATGCATGAGAAGACTTAACGATTATTGTTAAACTCTAGCTAGCAAGTA
Organism: Picea engelmannii; assembly: GCA_009831015.1. Taxonomy (NCBI): domain Eukaryota; kingdom Viridiplantae; phylum Streptophyta; class Pinopsida; order Pinales; family Pinaceae; genus Picea; species Picea engelmannii. The sequence goes on from ML782988.1 coordinate 361,831, forward strand.
AATGGACATAAATTTTGATTGGGTTGTATGGTTAATACAAATTAGGTATGAAATGTTGATGGCACATTGGCAAGGTAATAGTGCTATTGGTTATGCAAATGGTTGAATTATATGGAAATTGAATTATGTTATGGCATAAGTCACATTATTGGTTTTTAATATGGTGATGGTTTCAATACATTGTTTGATTAATGGTTGATGAAGAGTCTGTTGGCATGTACTGATGAGTTAATGCATTTTGGGTGGAGGCGATGTGCATTTACTGCACATCACCTTTACTCCTCCTATTAGTCGCCACCCTAGTTGGGCTATTGTTCGATCTTGCTTTTGTGTTTATGCTCTGAATTTTTAGCAGGGAGGAACTGCTCGACCAACTCTCGTTTTAAGGAATTCGATTACAAGTATGTTTTTTTTGGCCATTCGTGACTCTGCTCTGGTTATGAAATGATTAATGGCTGAGGTGTATGGGGTTGTGTTTTCCTAAGTGTTGCAACTGTGTGAAATTTGGGTTCTTGGAATGAAGAATGCATGGTTCTTCCTGTAATATTTTTGAGTTCGTAGGGGTTATTGGTCTTCCTGGGTGATAGATCTCTATTATCATTGCTGGTTTAGTTGGAGGGTTTTTGTTTAGTCTTGGGTGGATGGATATCTGTACGTATTTGTCACTAAACCCAGTCTTTGGATTTTATGGGGTTGGTAGTTGAAGGTCTCCTGTGGCACTGTGTTTCGTTCACTTGGGCATTGGTTGTTTCCACCACTAAGGGTCACGAAGTGAATGTTCTGTTCTTAAATTGACCCTGTCTTCACCTCAGTACTGTGGTATTTTAAACGAAGAACATGAGGGTTATACCCTGTATGCATTGAATAGAATTGTCGGGCCGAATGGGAGCCTCACCTTTTGTTATGCCCCCCTGCCATGGATTGTTACCTATCCACGAATGAATCATGGCTCTCTTTGTGTGCACACCCTTAGCTTCGAAGTTTCCACCGTTACAAGGAGTTGGCTTCGTTTGCCTGGTGTTGGCTACAAAGTAGACCCTTAACCCTCCAGTCTGGAGTTTTATAGAGGAGACTGTCATGCATGTCAAGTTTCTACGGGTTATTGTTGTCGATTACTTTGAATACGGGCTCGCCGAGTTGGTCGTATGGAAGTTGTGTTGATTTGACATTTAGTTACTACTTCTGTGTTAATAATGATAAAACCCTCATCTCCAATTTCACTTTCAAAGTACACAATCACTCTTCTTATGTTAATAACTCAATATTGTTAATGGAGAAGGCCTCTGCCTCGATTTGATTTGATGCGTGACTATACATAGTTGCCACAACTTGATAGGTTGATGGATGTTTTACAACAGTGGCAAATTGTTTGGTTGATACACAGTCACTGGCATTGGCACTAATGATTATTTGGATGATTAGTTGGCATTGGTTACAAATTCTTGATGTCCTCACGCATGTCGCATTGTGTGTATGGTGTTTTGCAAAATGAAATAATGGGCGTGGTAACTATGGTTTTCTTTGGGGTCGAGTGACTATTGAACTAGATGACTGTAGAGAGTATATCCACTGCATCCTTATGCTTGTTGATTATATAAGCCTGAGAATGCACAACATAGAAGATCACGGTGTGACTAAATCGAAGCAATATTATATTAAATTGATGGCTCAACACAATATGTTGAGTTATTACCGTGACTGTGTGTTTGTTGTGTTAAGTGGAAATGTTGCATCGTTGGGTTTTATTAGTTGCACACTATGTGTAGTATGGATAGCTTGGTTTTCACACTCAAGGATACCCACAGAGTTTTAAGCATGTTTATTTATTGCAATTGATCACTTGTTAAAGCAAGCATGTTGTTGATGACATTCGTGTTGGATGGGTGGCTCAACTTTTAAGTCGCATTGAATTGTTGTTTTTTACAGTGGCAGAATTACAATGCCTGGGAAAATCACCCTATGCATACTTGTGTCTAAATGGTGGCTGCTGGTTGTATGATTAATTGTCATTTCGGGCGTGGCAATTTCAGGCGTGGCAATTTGGTCTTGATTATTTTAGTTACTGCCTATACATGTTTAACGAATATCATTGCATTTTAATGATAGGCCCAATTGCATTGATAGTGACTTCATTGTTAGTTTGAAACCATGACTTTTGAAGTATTATTGTGGATTGAAGAAATGCATGGGTAGTGGTTGATTTTGATAGTTTACAGATTGGAAATGGGTATTGTTCGTAAATGGTTATAAAATGAAAAGTATGTCAATGAAGGGAACATAACCTCTTACAAATTGTGTGGGATGCCTACTGTCTTGTGATGGCACTGTGTTGGATATTTTATTATGAACAGTGAAGTAGTTAAATGCACAAAAATTATTATTTGGTCAAATGATTGATGGTTGATGCATCTCCTTTCGCAAAACGTTTTATGGATCATTGAATTAATTTCATGAACAATAATCGTTCTTATTCCCTTCCATTATTTCACTTTATGCTAATTACAAACCCCGTCACCTCCCATATTCATTTTTTCACTACTTGTACTGAGATTGATTACAGTCAAGATAATTTATGTGTTAAAGAAGATGAAGGTGGAAGTTTCTTGTGTGGATTGCAGTGAGGTTTTATTGGTTTGCTTTACAGTTGATTGTTGTTGTCATTGAGCAGTGACCATGTCTTTTCCCCCTCATTATATCATATTTTCGCTCAATACAACCCCCTCACATATCCCAGAACCCTTTTTCACCCCCTTCTCATTGATTAACGGTGAAAAAATTTGTATGGATTGGATTGCATGAGTTTGATACATTGCTGCGCCAAATCTATTTCATATTTTTAAAGAGTTTTCATGTATGGTTATTTAAAATACCATTTTCTAATTGATCACGCATGCAGGATGCGTTTTTTTAGTCAAGTAGCCATGGCTGAGGAAACATAGGTAGAGGTAATTGGAACCGAGGCCCAAGAATTCATAGGTTCTCCATACATTTTGACGTTGATTCACAAGAGCTTGGCCAATTGTTTCATGCCATATTATTCAATTGGATTGGGCAGGGAATAGTCCAACCTAGGCCTGAAAGGCCTCCTTTCCAAGCATCACAAGCACCCGGTATCCCTGCATCTCCTCATGTCTCATTACAACTTGAGGACCCTAAAAATGATGGATGGAAAGAGATTGTCCACCTGACAGTCTCCCAACATCGTGGCTGGCCCAAATTTTCTTTGTCTCCTCCTCCACCGGTTAACCCCATTGCCCAAGCTGCCCCTGATCACTCGCCAGTGAAATCCTCCCATGCTAGCAAGAGATTGAAAACTGAGGTCCACCATGACCTTGATAAAGGAAAAGCCACTGTTGCCCCCTCCTCACCCTCTAATGGCTCTAACAAGTCCGTGTCTTCTCAGATGCGTTTGAGGGATGACTGTTCCCACGTGATCAGTGAAATTAGGCCTAATGGCTCTGCACAACCAAAGGAAAATTCAGGAAAATCAAGAGGTGACAACAACTATCAAGGAAGGTTTGCATCACAGACTGAGAAATATGGTTTTTGAGTTTTTATTATATCTATTGTTTTATGACAGTTGACTTCAGGGATCTTTGGACATCATGTTTATTTTGGATATTTGAATATTATTTTTGAAATAATTTCAAATTTCATGAGTTTAAATTGCCCAAAAGTGAATATGTTGATGGGAGGCACAATGAGGTGTGTTTTTCTTAACTAATGGTTATGTTATGATTGTTATCAACTAAAGGGAGTCGCAAGGGGTCCCACCTACTAGTTATTATTTATTTATGACCCTTATTATAATTATTACTCTCCCCCCTAACTAAAGTTAGTTGAGTCTTTTAATTAACTTAAATAATGAATTGGTTCAACTTCTTCAACCAATTCTAATTTGTTAAAAGCAAAAGGAAAGGGAGGAACATGAGGAGGATAGAAGCAGAAGCATGCTAAGGTTTTCTCTTTGAGTTTATGTTGAGATAGTTCAATTTTCATTCATTCATATATTCGTCAGAGCCCAATTCTCTTTTATGATAGTAGGGTCTTATTGTATACAATATTCAGGGCTAAATCAAATCATTCAGACACTTGTTTTTTAGAGGTGTTGATCTATCTTTGATAGTCTGTGTAGACTTGTCTGTTTGTGAATTATTTTTCATGATTGATAAAGGCTATTGTGTAGAGTGGAGTGGACAACAATCTGTGGCAAGCTGATCCAATTTTTAGAGTTTAGTTTTGGTTTTCTGTCGAAGGTCCTTTTGTATGTTCCATCGGGGATGTCTAAGTTTGACTTTGGTCCAATATTTCTTTATGAGATTTTGTAAAGAAAATGACTCTTTGGTGAATTGGAATGAAATAAAGGATGTCTTTGTGTCTCATCTGTTTTGATTATCATCTTGGTGTCTTTGATTTTGTTCTTACATTTATTTCAACAACTGTTATATTTAGAAAATGACATAAAAAGTGAATTTCCAACAAGCTTTTTTGTTGATAAGAGACTAGCCTAAGCACTCGTAATTAATACTTGTGAGTTAGGATGTTATTTTTGTTGGCTATAAACATAGGGTGATATTCTCGTCTACTTTTCTTTAGCCAAGTAAAGTCTGAAAATATTTGAGTAAGATCAATTAACATCTTTTCCTCAACACTACCTACTTACGTGGGGCCTCGGGGATTTGTAGATTAGCTCTTGAAATGTTAGGTGAGGTTGTGCAACTAGTGCAACCACTTGTTCATCATTTCATCAAGGTATCTCCCCCTATGCTTAATCATGTGAACCAAAAAATATAAGTCTAACACATAATAATCATGAACATAAATAGACATATAATCAATGATGAAAAGACACTGATGGAGATGGGTGGGAGGGAGGAGTTCCTCTTGTAAAGAGAAACCACAAGCTTGGTCATCCAAAAAATCTTGCATGAAGTGATGGCCATAAGCTTGATCAACCCATATTTGAAGAGGAATATTTTATATAGACGACGATTCATCTTCATTTGCCCACAAATAGCCACTGCTTGTTGAAGATTGAGAGGAGATTAAAGATCAGAATAAGGCTACATGGCTTCCCAGAGAAGAAGATAAGAAGTAAGGGACATCCTCATGTCCAGGGAAATAAAAATTTTGCCTCTTCATCTATGAGTCCTAGTAAAAATTCTCAAGATAAGAATAGTTTCACTTTATAGAGTTAGCCTTTAATTTCTCTGGGATGGTCGTGTCTTGATGTTCATCTAAAATTGACGACAAAGGTGGCTGGGAGTCCTCACAAAGCAAGTCTGCATCCATATATAAACTATATAATATAGTTTATATATGATATATAAACTATATAATATAGTTTATATGATATATAAACTATATTATATAGTGTATATTTGATATATAAACTATATTTTATAGTTTATATATGATATATAAACTATATTATATAGTTTATATATGATATATAAACTATATTATATAGTTTATAGATGATATTTAAACTATATTATATAGTTTATCTGCATCACAACTCCCAAGGGATGATTGGAAATTACCCTGAAGACGCTGCAATAGGTCATCCTCGAACATACGAAATAAATTTGTAACCATGACATCATCAGGCTGCCAAATATATGAATCATGCACACATAGAGACTAGTCATATGAATATGAAAAATAAATCCCCTTTGCCTGAGAGCTACCCTAAATGTCATAAATGGGGTCTCTATAAAAAATGAGATGACCAAAATCCCATCTACGTCTCTTAGTCTGTATGAAAGTGTCTATATCATCATCAACCATATCCAAGGATTCTTTGATCCAGGTGGATATTCGTGGCCACCCTCCTATTCCACTTGGACCCACACCATTGTTTCTTTCAGTTTTTCAGTTTCCTTAATTGTAGCACAATTTACTATTTTTAGCAGTTTTTCGGGTCCTGAACTTCCGGAGCCGTTTTGAGGCCCTAAACGATGTTTTTTGGGCATCAATGCTCCAACAAATATGAGTTCGTTCTGCACTCAATATTTGCAGTCCGCAGTGTAGTCGTCAGATAGATCTTTCAAATGATGTATCATGTGCATCAAATGGAGATAGTATGTCAAAGTTACGACGGAAATTGATGTACCAATTTACCCCAACGAGGCCCATATTCTGGTGTTTCATCTGCTAGGGTTAGGTTTTTGGATGTTTAGGGTTTTCTATTGTTTCTCAATAATATATAGGCATTCGAGCCTCATTATAACATAGATTTCAGAGGCCAGTAGCTGCCACATCTCTTCTCAGAGATAAGCTACCAGTGCTTGAGCTATTTTATTTCCATTCTGTCTGTAAGCATATTTCAGTCATTTGTTGTTAATGAAATGAAGTTTTACTTCCGCTGCATCTCTGTGTTTATGTGTATTTCTATATTTCATTATGTTCCTGCATAAATTCAGATTAGTGGTATAAGAGCAGTCTTCTCTTTCTCGATCCTTCTTTGCATGTCCCCAATGAGGTCGGGGTATAAGGAGTTAGGGCTCGATCTGGTTGAACCGTTGCAAGATCAACCTCGCAAACCCCGACGACCACCCATGGGGGAAGAAAAGAAAGATGAGGGAGCAGGATATCCTATCAAATTATTCCTCGAGGAGGTCCTCGAGAAACAAAGGAACGTGATGATGGACAATTTTGCCCAGATCCTTCAACGACTGCCCACTGGCAACGCATCTACATCCAACAGCCACTCTGGAGGTGCCACTCCTCTTAAGGTACAAGTACAATTTGACATTCCAATATTTGAGGGCCAAATAGATGAAAATGTCATTGATAGATGGTTGAATCTGTTAGAAGGATATTTCTCGGTTCATGACTTTTCCGACCGAGAAAGCATTATTTTTGCACTCCTTAAAGCTACCCCCCATGTCAAGGACTGGTGGGAAACCTACTAGGAGAAATAGAGTGAGGGGGAACCTTCTCTGTTGTTGGTCACACTCACTTGGAATTCTTTTCGAGATGCCATCAAGGAACAATATTCTCCCGTGGGGAGCTATGAGGACAAATAGATACAATGGACTATGTTGTGGCAGCAAAGGATCCAAGATGTGCATGAGCTGACGAATCTGTTCCATACCCTATGCACAAAGTTGGCTATCAAAGATTCAGAGAAACATTTGGTGTTGAAGTACCGTAGTTATCTTCATAGATAAATTCAGGAGTAAATGGAGTTCCTCGACATCTCCTCACTAGGTGCAACATACCGGTATGCTTCCAAGATTGAGCAGAAGTTCAAACAAAAGAAGTGAGTCTTTGGGTATGAGAAATAGAGGCAAGGGAAAGGTGCCCCCAAAATGTCAAACAAAGGACCAAGCTAAGGCAGGGTGGCCCAGGATAAACTACCAAAGCCGCAAGCAAATAAAAACACCACAAAGACAAAAAAGGACACGCGGAAGTAGTGTGAGTTCCATAAGAGCTCCACTCACAAAACAAGTGAGTGTCAGGCCAATCAGTCATCAGTAGCTGAGTTGAAGGCTTCTGAATTGGATGTAGGCTCCGACTCTGAATCAGAACCCAACAAGGGGAATGACAGGGGGAAGCAAATTATCGATGCAGAGCCCAATGCCACCGTTGCCACCACGAAGATCCAGAGGAGGCGGAGCGCCTCTTCCATTCCCAGATGTGGGTAAAGGGTTTCCTGTTGCAGTTCATTGTCGACAATGGGAGCCAGAAGAACCTCATCTCAGTAGAGGTCATGAAATGGTTGGGCTTGCTGACCACAACACACCCACAACCATACACCATCGGGTGGCTGCACCAAGTACAGGACCTCCGCGTCAGCCAACAATGTTGCCTTCCCTACAACATCAAGCTCTTCACGGATGAGGTATTATGTGACATTGCTCCTCTTGATGTTTCTGATGTATTATTAGGCCAACCATACTTGTGGAAGTGACATGCTGTGTATGAGTCCAGGCTTCGTTCTGTTATTATTACTTTGGGCAATAAGCTGTACAGGATACCAGAAATAGCACTACCTACAACCATCTCTTTGGTTACTGCAAAACAATGCAGTAAGCTCATTTCCAAAACCAGGAAATTTGTTTTCCTGATGATCTACCCTCAGGGAAAGAAGAAGACTATGGCCATGACCTCTAGACAATGCCCCTCTGCATGACAACAACAGATGGATAAGGTCATGGAGGAGTATGAGGACATATTCACCTCCCTTGCAGGGGTGCCTCTACACTGTCAGGTAAAGCACCCCATCGATCTGACCCCAGGTGTGCTGCTACCCAATGGACCAATCTATCAATGCTCTCTTATGGAGAATGACGAAATCAAGAGGTAAATTCAGGAGCTGTTGCAGAAAGGTCACATCCGACCAATTTCATCACCCTGTGGGAGCCTGATCGTGTTGGTGCAGAAGAAGGATGGGACTTGGAGACTCTGCATTCACTATCGGGCACTAAACAAAATCACTGTTCGGAATACGTACTCGATCCCACAGATTGATGACCTTCTGGACCAACTCAAGGGGGTGAAATATTTTAGCAAGATCGACTTGAAGTCTGGGTATCACTAGGTACCAATCAAACCCTCTGATGTGTGGAAGACTGCCTTCAAATCCAAGGAGGGCCTTTTTGAATGGATGGTCATGCCTTTTGGGTTGACGAATGCCCCTGCAACCTTCATGAGACTAATGGAAGACATCTTGCGACCATTCTCCAACCCATTTGTAGTGGTGTACTTGGATGACATTCTGATCTTCAACCAAACTTGGGAAGAGCACCTCCACCACATCCGACAGGTCCTCCAAACACTGTGGCAACACAAGTTGTCTGCCAATTTGGAGAAGTGCACTTTTGGCATGACCCAAGTTCAGTATCTAGGATACATTATTGATGAGCGGGGGGTGCATTTGGATCCAACCAAGATCCAATTCATTCGGGATTGGCCAGCCCCAACCACCCTAACAGAGCTCTGCAGCTTTTTGGTTCTTGGCAATTTCTACTGCAGGTTCGTGTTGGGATTCTATCATATCACTTGACCCTTGTGTCAAGTCACCAAGGGAGGATCAAAAGAAAAATTCTTTTGGTCTGAATCTCAATAGAAGGCGTTCAAAGATTTGAAGCATCGCCTCTGCTTTGCACTAGTGCTCACATTACCAGACTTGCAACAACCATTTGAGATCGAGACAGATGCCTTCGACTATGCTATTGGGCCAGTCCTTACTCAACAGGGGCATCTAGTGGCATATCATAGTGAGACACTTTCCGACATAGTCTAGAAGTATCCCACTTATGAGAAATAGATGTATTCCATTGTGCAGACTTGCCGACAATGGAAGCATTACATTTTGGGAAAGGAAACAATCATCCACACAAACCACCGACCCTTGCAGTTCATACAGACACAAGGGAAGTTGCAAAACGATCACCATCATAAGTGGTCCACATACCTGCAACAATTTTATTTGAACATTAAGTACAAGAAAGGAAGCACCAATAATTTTGTCGACTACCTCAGCCGACCACCTATCATGGCGCTAACCACAATGCTCAAATCTTGTGGGCATGAGACTTCTGATTGGTCGCTTCTCTACAAAAGTGATTTAGAATTTGACCACACATACGATACACTCTTGGAGGTAAGCAAGTTCCTAATTTTCACCTCCAGGATGCACTGCTATGTCATGTGGGACACCTTTATGTTCCTTCAAGCGAGCATGCCAAGATGATTTGGGAGGCGCACTATAGTCGAGTCGTTGGGAATTTTGGGCTCGTGAAAACTATGGCAGTACTGCAAAAGTATTTCTATTGGTCGAACCTTCGACAAGATGTCGGGAAGTACATCAAGTCTTGCACTTCTTGTGCCCTTGCCAAACAGACCATCAAGAAGCAAGGCCTCTATACTCCGCTGCCTACCCCTAGTTGACCTTGGGAATCCATCTCCATGGATTACATGTCGGGCCTTCCTTCTACTAAGCATGGCAATGACTATGTTTTTGTGGTCGTCGATAGATTCTTGAAGATGTCCATTATGATGGCCTGCAAGAAGAATATCACAACAGAAGCCATTGCTAAACTCTTCTTTGAATGAGTGTGGGTACACTTTGGGATCCCATAGTCTATTATCTCAGATCGGGACAACAAGTTCCTCAATACATTTTGGTCCAGCCTCTGTTCGATGCTGGACACCAAGCTCACCAAGTCCACAACTTTCCATCCGTAAATTGATGGCTAGACAAAGGTCATCGACTGGATGATTGTACACATTTTGCGCATGTACAACTCAAAGAATCCATGCACATGGGATGAGAGCCTCCCTTATGTACAACACAGCTACAACCAGGATCTTCATAGCTCAACCAACCACAACCCCTTTTAGGTGGGCTTGGGATTCCAGCCACTATGTCCCATTGACGTAGCCATGCCATTTGCAGCTACTCAGGTAGATTCAATCCATGTCCAGTTTGAGGCTGACAAGTCAAACAACTTCATTGAGTGCATTCAACACATCCGCCAATAGGTTCATGACATCTTGGACATAGCGACATGATCAACATCGGGTGCCACACAACTTCCAGGTTGGTGACAAAGTGTGGCTACATTTGCAAAAGGAGTACCTCACTGGACCTTACTGCAAGATTCACCCACTCCAATATGGGCCATACACCATCACCAAGGCTGTAGGGGATAATTCCTTTGAGCTCAGTATTCCACATTCCTTGGTCTACACCCAATGTTCAATGTGGACCACCTTCGGCCCTACTTTCCACCTTTATTGGACACATTCAGCATGGCAGAACAACTCACACCAATAGAGTTAAACCCAGATTGCATGGTGTTAGCGATAAAAAATGCACTGGTATTTTTGGAATGTCTTCTCAACTTTTATTCAATACGCTCATTTCTAAAATTTTCTAGCCATTATTTTAACTTCTAGATCTTCCTCAAAGCCCTATGTGATTGTTTTCACCTGCAATTCAAAGCATCGTCAATGCCTCCTAAACCCTATTTTTTGTGGCTTCTTTATACTCTAAAATGAAATGTATATTTTATTTCTAAATTCCTAAGCAAAAAGTGATGTGCGCACTTAAGTGTTTTATTCCTAAACTATCCTAAACCTAAGCCATATCACATCAATCCCACACACTAAATTATTTGCTAAACACCAAGCCACACCAATCTCCTACATATCTCATCGATTCTATGTATTAAAGCCTCATGCTCAAACTACAATATCAAAGCCCACATGCTATCCATGAGTTATAGCCAATCTATGAGTCATACCACGAGTTAACCTACGAGCCTAGTTTTCATGCTAAGTTTAAAGTCTATCACCTAAAACCCCTTTCAATAACATAAGGCCATGAGTCAAACTCTCAAGCCCAACATTAAGCGCTAAGCAAAATTCCTCATGCCACGATCCATGCCACATATAACAACATATGCTCACATGTCATTTTATGAGTCTAGGTTCATATGTCAAGGCCACATGGAAAATCAAATGTTAATCCATATTGCATCAAGGTTCACATTGTCATGCACCAAGTTCAACTCCTCATTCAACAGTCCATGTATGAGCCACTCATCAAGTGCACATGCCAAATCGACAAGTCAAACTTCAAGACCACCAACCCAGCATTGAGCACCATTTCTATTTCACCTCATCAACAGGTGTTGATTGTCAAATCGTATAAGTGTATCATGCAGGGTCTAGACAAATACATGTGCAATTGCCAGTTTTGCAAATGGTGATGGTTACCAGCATTGCCAAGTCGACAGGTTAATCTACAACTAAGTCACAAGTTAAATCAAGCTACCACATATACTTGAAAATGAAGATTTCCAAGTAGATGTAAAAGCAATCAAAAGTTATTTGAACAAATAATACAATTATGATTGTTAGTTCTGCATAGGGTTTTCCTCATGGTATCATTTATCCGATCAAAGAGATCACTGATTTAGCTGTGTGGGTTTTCACTTTCATCTTGATCTCTGCCTTAGAGGTTTTGTGTTCCTTTTGCTCGCAAACTAGGGTATCATCACGCGTGTCAATTTTGGATGCTCAACACCCAAAATCGACCTTCTAGTGGTTGAAGCAATTCCACTAGCATGATTGTGAATGTCAGATGAGTGTCCAAGTGTTGAGGCCATTAACTACAAAAAATGCAGGCCATGCATTAGACACATATCTAGTTGAAAAAATTCATGAGCATTAAAAGTTTGCAGCTGATTGTGAATATCAAATGAACATCAAGCATTAGTTCGCAAGGAAGAGATGCCCAAATCTAAGGTTAATAGTCTGAGATGTTTATTATGCTAGAACCACCATTCAATGAATTGAATGATTTTATATGTTGAACGCCTTTCTAATGAAGCAATGGAAAATGGAAATGGAAGCCCTGTAGTCTTACAGTCAGGAGTAACTCTCACATAAATCTTACTTTCTGGCGGTCCCAAGACTGGTATCAAAACTATGTTCAACCCATGGTGTTGAAAGTCTTATTCATTGAATGTTTTTATACAAAGGTTTACATCAGTAAATTAAGAATGATATACAGGTGTTAGCTGAAGTTGCTGAGAACCTACAAGAAGAACATGGGCAAGAGCCTTTGCCATCTAATCCAATTCCAGAGGAACAAACTTAAGAAAGAATAAAGGACTCATTTTGAACCAGAAATATTTATGTACTTGTGCACGGAGAATCAGAGAAGACAATAAAAGGATTTGGTTCAAATTCTAAAAGAACAGATGGCAGCCATGGAGGCATAGTGTACCCATTTTGAAGATTTTGTTTTGGCCAAAGCAGAGCTTTCATCGGCACATGAAGCGCATCTACAAACAATTAGCCGTTTAAAAGCAGAGCTTTCACCAGCTAACTAGCAAATTTCAAGGCGGAAGAGCTGGTGAAACCGCAGACAGGGCAGACAAGTCGTATTTTCGACCAGATCCAAGTTTTTCTTAATCAAACACCTAGAGGAGGGTTTCAAAGGATGGACAATAATTAAACACATCATATTTAAGGTTCTGTTATGATGTTTGAGGTGTTTAGCAAGGTGGCAAAGTGGAATTAACCACCTATTTTCTGGGCACAAAGATAGTTTTTTTGCTAAAAGTGGAAAATTCGACTTATCTTATCTTCTATGGATATTAAACACCCTTGGAAGGATTTCTACACTTGTCAAAGTTTTGAAGGATATGAATATCATCAAAGATGAGGAATTGACCTAGTTTTTAGGATCTCTTCTTATTTTCTTGTGTCAGTTTTGACTGTCTATTTCAAGTAAATTCGATCCTCCTTTATAGGATATCAGTGATTTTGTAAAGGCTATAAAGCCAAGAACTTCAGATGAAGTAAAGGTTTGATTTTGGATAGCAAAAATACTATATTGTAAACAAACCTTTCATATGATAATAAAAATCACAGTTTTCTCTCTCTATTGATGTCAGATTCTCATCTTTCTTTCTGTACTTTTGTTCAAGTTGTTTCAGCTGCAAAATGACTTTCATCTCATTGGTTAGCTCATAACTTGATTAATAGTTTCTTATCCTTGTTTATTAAACCCCTACATTTGTATTTGGTTTATAAGCATTGTTTTCTCACCCACTTTAAAAGCAATCATCTGGTTATTGATCCTTGAGAGCACTGGTTCATTTGATTCTCATTTTGACTGTCTGAATACCATACTGTAATTGAGTCATCCCATTGATCCACACATACAAAATACAAAAACAAGTGTTCTTTAATTTACCAAGCATCTTTGACCCAGAACCACAAAGAGTTTCTTGGAGTGATAACATTTTGGCGTCGTTGCTGGGGAGAGGAGATTGAAGCTCAGCTTCCTTGGGACACGGCAAGATCCAACTTTGATGATAGACAAAGTCTGGACACGAATCGGTTGTAATCATCTATATGGCGACTCCATGAAGGATGGATTTAGTGGCGACTCCATCGTTCGGAAATCTGTTGACGACTCGACTGGTATGAAATGAACAAGAGGTATGCATTTTGAAATTTCTGAAGTATTTCTGGTTACCCTCATCCAGTGCATAGTAGAGACGAATGGGAACATAGTATTCCCATATTTTGAGGAGAAGAGTGGGAAGTGCCAACTGAACATTTGTTGGATTTTCATGATTTCATTCATCGGTTGCAAATTGTGCATGAGGATGTTCAGATCAAGCTATTCGAGTTTTCATTAGAGGGGATTTCTTGTGATTGGTACCGATCACTCCCTATTGCCAGTATCAGTTCTTTAGCAGATTTTCATGCTGCCTTTCATTTGTTTTGCAAAGAAATCTTTTCAGATGATCTTCTATATCCTGAATGTTGTCATGAATTTCATTTATTGACTAAAGATTCAAATAGCCATGAAGAGTATGTTGTTATAGGGGATACGTCTGTAATGTCCCCACTTTGGGACATCATCACAATGCAGAGATTTATGATGACCAGAGTAGCCAGATGGATGTTATAGAGAGTACAAGGGTATTTGAGAGGCATTGTGGGGTCCATCTTGCATTGATCATCATATTCCATCATTATAAGCCATTCCGCACAGGTTGGCTTTGGTTTCGTTGCATTCCAATGATTTCCATGATTTTGACTATTTTGAGCTATAAGTTAATTGAAATCACTGAAGAGGTCATTTTGGGCA
>ML782988.1:390596-401240 GCA_009831015.1 Picea engelmannii
GCTCAAGGAGATGTAGCCCAGAGAGGGGTGAACTCCTTTATCATCTTGTTATTGTTGTGAGTTTGATGGTTTATTTGCTGCAAGTTATGTTTGCTGTGTATTTATTTAAAGCACATATTTAACCATTTTAAAAGAAAATTTCCTCACACATGGACATTTAAAAGAAGATGCATAAACTTGGCACATAATTTATCTTGCACAACTAAGACATTGAGCAAGGTCCTTAAAAGTTTATTTTAATGAAATAGAGGGTGCTTGCATAGCATAACAAGTCAGCCCCCTAATTTCAGATCAATATAATAAGTGATAAAATGGATTGGAAAAGAGTCTTGATGGTAGCCAATGATTTCCAAGAGATATGAGTACCTGCCAAGAGTGATTGTACCTTCCCGGGACACAAGAATAAGAAAAGTATATGCATATAATGTTAGGTGGACAAGCAAGTTAAAATTTATGTCCCTAATTGCAGCAGTAAAAAATGATGTATATCAGCAACAAAAGATAATGACAACTGCAAAATAAAGTTGCTCAACGCTTAGTGAAAAGAACAAGAGACAAGCTAGCAAGTTTACTAGTTTAGCTCAAGAAGATAGCATAAAACTTTAACAACAATGTAAGGATGTTGTAAAAAATTTCTACAGAAATATTTATCAGCCTTATGGCTGTAACAAACAAGTTATTACAACAAAGAAATCAACCGTCAAAACTTGTCAACAATCCACCCAAAAAGTGTGCTAGCCTTAGTAGATTAACGTGGAAAACTTTTAACAACTTTCAATAGTTGAGTAGTGAGTTATGAATGAAAATGTAAGAGGGTTTATGCAATGCTAATGGAAGTAGATGAAATTTTATAAAAAAATCAAGGAATACTTAGCAAATTGAGATTCCCTAGTGGCTCAACCAAGCATATAAAGAATAGAATCAAATCCAAATTAGATCATCTCAAGAGAATGAATTTTCACGTTTATTGAGGCAAGTATTTTATATCTCCACTGCAAAAATTAGATTAGTGCCTTTAATATTTGGGTGATTAATATTTGGGTGAATGGAGTCTTTAAACACAAGTTGGATCAAAATTATCCCTAGGGGTGTAAATACTCTTACTCCCTAGGGTATGCTAATCAAACTAGGGTAAAATCTAGGAGGGTATACACACTCGTATTCCTCCTAGCAACCCTTGCAAAATAACTTGTAGACTTAGAAAATTAAATGAAGCTTAGTGGAGGGTGTATCCAACATACTCCTCTTAGGGTTTAAACCAATAATAACCAAGAAAGAGAAAGAAATAGATAACAAATGCAACTTTTTTCTTACCAATTCCAAGAAAGAGAGAGATCAAACCCTAGTTCACCAAGCAAATTACCATCCAATAGCAAGAAAGCAAGCCTCCAAGAGGTGCACACCACCTTAGCTCATCCAATCACCAAGAGATAACCCAAAAAAACATTTGAACACGAGATAAACACCAAGACTCCTCAAGCATAACACAAATTTCATCCAATTACTTCTCACAATGGGAGAGTTATGTTCAAAATGAGATACAAATGATCTCTATTTATATAAAATGTCTTAAACGTAGTTTGTCTGCTTAAGTTAGGGTAAACACAAAATAAGGGGACAAAAACCCTTATTTTTCCCCTTTACACAAATACTAATATTTAATTCATACTTTTTCACATGAAAGATGATGTAGGAGCATCGCCACCAGCATTAAAAGGAGGCCAGACAGGAGGACAATGCTTCATCCAATGCGTACATGGAAGCTGATTTTGATTCTCAAAAAAGGAAGCACCTTTTTGAATTTTGAATTTGTGAAAAGGATGTAATGAATGATCTTTAATGTTTGGAGGCTGAATCCATTTTAGTATATCCTAGCGGATTGTAATTTCTTTAATGTACATAGAGATTGTACATATGTTGAGCATCAATCCTTATTCATATTGTAAATGCTCATTAATTCATAACTATCCTAGGAGTAGGATGCTTGATTTTGATGTGATAGTAGTAGGTAGTCAGGAGATAAGGCTCGAGAAGTCCCTTCATGTATAAAAATTGTAAATTATGCCATTTTAGAGGTTGTTGAACCATGCTGAAGTTAGTATTGTTGAAAGTTGTTGAAGCTCATTGTATTCTTGTTGTAGAATAGAAGAAGATTGCAAGAACTCTGTGTATATATATACTCCTTATTTGAATATAAGAGAAGGGAGATTTTCTTCAATGCATGGGTTTGTTTTACCTGTGAGCTAATTGATTGAATGAAGCTCTATTTATGTGTTTACTTTGTTTTATATGTGTGTTTATATTTTTGTGAGTGAATCTTTTAGATTTATATAAGTTTTGATTGTTTCTCTTCTGAAACATTCGGTTAGGGAAGACATAGTGCCCACACAAGGAGTGCGTAGGCTAGAGTCATGGATAGAATTAAAGCTCAAGAGGGATAGAGTAAAATTTTTACAGAGATAGTGCAAGGTGTGCATGTATACTCGTTGAGTATAAGTTCTTTGAGAAAGACCCGTGCAAGCAGTGTATAGGGCCGACACTTAGAGAAGTGTCGAATACTTTCTAAGGAGGCAAGTGCAAGGGATGCACACTGGAAGTCCTTCGAGACTTCAAGCTTTGGAGAGAGCGCAAAATGTGCGTCAGGGTTCAAAACCCTCAGATTATAAAAACTCAGAATAAGTAGCGACACAAATTCCTTTGGAGGAGGGATTTGGTGTGTTTGAAGGACGAATGGACAAGATCCATTTGGGAGAAGCAGATATATTCACAACTATTAGATTATGAGGACTTGCGCGAGTGTTAAGTCTTGAAGTCTTTCAGACTTCATCAGTTTAGAAGATTTCGTTTGAGGAGATTGAAGAAGGTGGAACCACAAAAGTTCCAAAATATGAAACTCATATGGAGCATTGATCATCGTGGAGGAAGGAGGCACTACAATGAAGATTTGATGATTTCCTGAAGCTCCGAAGAGTGGAGTAAATCTCAATCATTGATTTCTGTGGACGTGTGCCAGTAGACCGTCGAGTCCGGGAGACCGACAGTCCCTAAGAGCAGAGGTGAGGAGTGTTCAATACCCCAAATCTCTGAATAACGGAGTAGATCTTAGCCATTGATATGAAGGAGGAAATGTGGAGGAAGGAGAGGAACTCCGACACTTCGACATTTGAGAGATACAAGGGTTTACATTGTGTAAAGGCACGGACACCCGAAGTTCAAGATAAATCTGGACTGTTCATTTGTTGGAGCGTGTGGTCTATTCTATCATTTCCCATGTGTATTCACCGTTCCGACACTCTGGAGGACCTGTGCAGAGGTGTTGTGAAAAGACCCGAAGTCTGGAGCCGCGAAGCAGTCATAAACCGTCGATTTGGTGGTAGAAAAGGAGCCGTCTGATCTAGTCTAGGATTCGATGCCCCATAGGAATAACAGGTTGGAGTGGATAGGACCTCTGAAGCCCGAAGTCCTGAAGTCATTCCCCACTGTGGATTTCAACGGGTTTTGTGGAACATTGATCTTTGTTGTTGTTCGAAACTCTACCACTTCGGTGTTTGGGAGGAACCCGAAATTTTTTTGTTTAGAATCTCGAAGCCCGGGAGCTTCGAAGTACCGAATTCTTTAGAGACTTGAGATTTATCCCACCATCTTGGCCCATGGTCCCTTGCATAAATTCCCTGGTGCTTAGGGACCCCCAAAATTTGAATTTTTGCATCCGGGAAGAAATGTACAAGACCCGTGAAATTGGTTTTGAGGGCTCAGACAGAGCCTGTGAGCTGATCCAGCTCCTGAAGTCAAACTATCCTAGGTTGGGAGGTCACATAGACTCCAGAGAGTGGGAAAGGGTTTGCATCAAGTGGTATTAGAGCCCAAATTGTGCTTTGTGTGAAGAGGAACCTGGTACCATGCCACCAAGGAGATGCAGGGACAAACCTGTACCAAATCCAATAATGGAAGAGGAGATGAGGTGACTTTGTGCGAGATTGGATGCCATGGAGATGGAGTAGAGAAGAGAACCTGATGTTGGAGACATCAATGAGGCTAAGAGTGAAGAAGCATAAGCAGAAGGAGCTACAAGAGAAGAAGCTATAGAAGAGTGACTATTAAGATCTGTTATTAAAATGGGAGCTAGAGCAAAAATAGAGGTCCCAATATATGAAGGCAACTTAGATGTTGAGGAACTGTTGGATTAGATAAGTGATTTGGACAAGTACTTTGATTATGAGGAGATCGATGATGAAAATAAAGTGAAGCACACTGTGACCAGACTAAAGGGACATGGAGCGCTATGGTGGGATGAATTGCAGGCTGATAGAAGATGCAAAGGTAAGCAAAAAATCAAAAGTTGGGAAAAATGGTAGCTAAATTAAAAACTAAATTCATACCTAAATATTATTAGATAAATCTGTTTAGAAAATTGCAGAACCTAAGACAAAAAGGCTTGTCAGTGAAAGATTACACTGAATAATTTTACATGTTGAACATCAGAGCAAGGCATCAAGAGAATGATGAAGAAAAAAATTCCAGATATATAAATGGCCCGAGGTATGAGATTCAATATGAAATCAGTATGATGACAGTAATAACTATAGAGGATGCTTATCATATGGCGTTGAAAGCAGAGGAAAATTTGTACAAGAAGAAAATCCAACGAAACAAAGGGAAAACTTCAAACAAAGGTAGAGGAATTTCCCGAGAAAAGTTCCAGAAACCTAGAGATGAAGCTGGAAAGTATCATAGCCAAACATAAAGAGGAGGAAGTCCCAGAGGGGGACACTATGGTGGAAGAAACTCTTTTTCTCAAGGAAGAGGAAGAGGCAAAGGAGGAGAAGTGAAATGTTATTCTTTTGGAAAGACAGGGCATATGTCTTGGGATTGTCCTGAGAAAAATAAGACTGCAAAAGGTGGAGAAGATCACATTTTCGAAGCACAGAAGAGGAATGTGGAGGAAGAAACAACATTAGAAGGGAGATCCCTCATGATGAGGAAAGTTCTCATAAAACCAAAGAAAGAAGCAAAAGAGCCAATTCAGAGAAACAGTCTGTTCAGGACTGCTTGCAAGACTAAAGACGTGGTATGCAAATTGATTCTAGACAGTGGGAGCACTGATAATATGGTATCCATAGAAATGGTGGAAAATATGGAGCTAGAGACAACCGCACATCCGAACCTGTACAAAGTATAGTGTTTTCAAAAGGGAAACCAAGTCATGGTAAGTCGATAATGCAATGTTGAGTTTAAAATAGGTGGTTATAAGGATGAGATTCTGTGTGATGTCATACCAATGGATGTTTTTCATCTTCTGTTGGGAAGACTATGACAATGTGACAAAAATGTCATACAAGATCGAAGGAAAAATACTTACACCCTTGAGAAGAATGGTTGTAAGCATATGTTGCTGCCAATAGAAGATAAGGGAGTGAAGGAAGAGGCTAGTCCTAGCATACTTCTCATGAGTGGGAAGGAACTCTTGAATGAAGTCAAGAAGGAACATGAGATGTAGTTTGTTGTTGTGAGGAAGCCCAAGGTCATCCTTACAAACTCTTCTATGGATGATCTGCCTGTAGAAATTCAAGAATTGTTGGATGATTTTGCTGATATCGTGGTGGATGAATTACCCCATTCTTTACCACCTGTCAAGGGTATTAGTCACCACATTGACCTTATTCCATAAGCGAGTTTTCCAAATAAAGTAGCATACAGGTTGACACCTTAAGAGAATGAATAGGTCAAGAATCAAGTCTAAGAGTTGTCGGATAAAGGTTTGGTAAGAGAAAGCTTGAGTCCATGCGCAATACCAACTGTGTTAAGTCCAAAGAAACATGGAGGATGGAGAATGTGCACAGATTCTAGAGCCATCAACAAGATAATAATCAGGTACATATTTCCTTTACCCAGAATGGATGATTTGATGGATTGCTTTAGTGGAGAAAATTATTTTTCCAAGATAGACGTGAAGAGTGGCTATCATCAGATAACAATGGGAGAAGGAGATGAATGGGAGACAACATTCAATATGAATGAATGATTCTATGAACGACTTGTTATAACATTTGGCTTAACAAATGCCCCGAGCACATTCATGATATTACTGAATGAAGTACTTAATGATTTCATTGGTAAGTTTGTAATTGTGTATTTAGATGACATTTTAGTTTTCAGTAAGACAAAAGGAGAACATTTGAGGCACTTGAAATTGGCGTTGAAGAGGTTGCAGCAGGAGAAGCTGCTGATAAATATGAAGAAATGTTCTTTCATGAAGACATAACTCATATACTTGGTTTTTGTGATATCTTCGAATGAGTTGAAGATGGATGCAGAGAAGGTGAGGGAAATGAGAGAATAGATTTCATCAAGAAGTGTATTTGAGATAATAAGTTTTCATGGGTTAGTAAGTTTTTATAGGAGATTCATCATGAATTTCAGTAGCATTTGTGCACCCATACTAGACACCATAAAGAAAAATCATTGATCTTTTAATTGGACAGAGGAACCTGAGAAAATATTTAGAGTGTTAAAAGCCAAGATAACAAAACAACCTATTCTAGTTCTGCCCAATTTTGGGAAGACATTTTAGGTGAGATGTGATTCAAGTGGAGTAGTTATTGGTGAAGTCTTGAGCCAAGAGAATAAGCCTATTGCTTACTTTAGTGAGAAGCTGAATGACACTAAGAGGAAGTACTCAACGTATGACAAGGAGTTTTATGTTGTAATACAAGCTCTTAAAAAATGAAGGCATTACCTTATTCCAAAGGAGTTTGTCTTGTACAATGACAATAAGGATTTGCAGTTCATAACCAGACAAGAGAAGTTGAACCAAAGACATGCTAAATGGGTAGAATTCATGTAGAATTTTAATTTTTTCATTAAGTACATTAGTGGTAGCGCTAACAAAGTTGTTGATGCTTTGAGCAGGAGATGTCTAATTATGCAAGAATTTCAAGAGGAGACCCTAGGGTTTGAACATGTTAAGGGGATGCATCGTGAAGATCCAAATTTCAAGGAATCTCATGAAGCATGTGAAAACCCTTTGATAAGGAACATAAGTCAATGGATGGAACATTTGATCCAAGATGGATTGTTGTGCAAGGGAATCCAATTATGTGTTCCGAGATTCTCAATGAGAGACAACCCGTTGAAAGAAAAACATAGTGGGGGATTGACTAGACATTTCGGCCATTATAAGACTTATGCACAACTGGGTTCTTCATACCATTGGCCAGGTATGAGGTCCGATGTGAAGAAATTGACAGAAAAATGTAGAGATTTCCAGTATGCAAAGGGGAAACAACAAAACACGGGTTTGTATAAGTCATTGCCTATTCCAGACAGGCTGTGGGATTCCATAAGCATGGATTATGTGTTGGGATTTCCAAGAACCCAGAAGGGAAGTGATTCCATATTTGTAGTGGTTGACAGGTTCTCCAAGATGGCACATTTCATACCATGCTAGAAAATCAATGATGCTACTCACATAGCCAAAACAAATTTCAAGGAGGTTGTGAGATTACATGGCTTGCCCAGAAGTATAGTATCAGACAGAGATACCAAATTCGTGGGACACTTTTGGATAACTCCATGGAAGAAGCTAGGGAAAGAATTTTCATTCCATTCAACATATCACCCTCAGACAGACAAACGTACTGAGCTGGTAAATCGAAGCTTAGGAAATTTGTTGAGGAGTTTGGTCATTGAACATCACAGTTAGTGGGATAAAATTTTGCAACAAGCAGAGTTTGCTTATAACGATTCACCGAACAAAATCACTGGAAAAAGTCCATTTCAGATAGTTTATGGGATGCATTCGAGAGGAATTTTAGAGTTAACAACTTTGGGACATGATGAGTTCCGAAGTGCAGGAGAAAAATACTTTGTTGTAGAGATACATAAACTACATGATCGGATAAAGGGATAGTTACATGATAATAGCCAGAAGTACAAGAGCCACATTGATCAGAGAAGAAGAGAGGTTCATTTCGAGGTTGGAGATCAAGTTTTATCACATCTAAAGAAGGAAAGGTTCCCAAGGGGAACATATAACAAATTAAATATGAAGAATATGGAAGCATGTAAAATACTTAGAAAATTGTTGCCAATGCTTATGAAATTGAGCGTCCAGAAAATGTTGGAATATCACCAATATTCAATGTTGCAGACCTGTACCCTTACATGATGGATGATACAGGAGAATCAAGTGATCAGAAGGAGGTCTAGTGGGAGAAGCAGATGCCCACAATACGAAAGACACAAATGGAGAAAATTCTAGATCAAAGGATTGACAAGAAGACCAAGAGGAAGACTTATTTTGAGTACCTGGTGAAGTGGAAAGGCCACCCAACAAAATATGCCAGTTGGTTAACTAAACCTGACATTCAAAAACATGAAAATACTATTGGTCTGTTTGCACAGGGCTTGGTTTTGTCATTAATGTCAAACTTAAATCCATAAGACTGAGAGAAGAAGCTGCAGAGTGGTTAGCAGAAAGGAAACTTCAGAACTTGGGAATTTAGAAAGGAAGGAGTCGATAATTTAGAAAGGAAGGAGCACGCAGTAGAAGACAATGAATCTCGGGCGTTAGATCCGAGCGCGAGGCCTGATCGTCGTCAGATCCATGATAACCTGCACGTTCTTTAAAGTGCAAGGTGAAGCGGGTTTATAAAATCCTGAAAGCAGGAGGACCGTCCATCTTCGGGCATGACACATGGTCACAGATCATATTTTCACTAACTAGAAAGTCAAAGAAAGGAGGTGCTCCAACCTTCGATATCGCGAAACGCGAATTCGCGAAACACGAAATCGCGAAACACGAAATCGTGAAACGCGAAATCGCGAAACGCAAAGTCCCGATGAGATCAAGACCATCTGATCACGAAAGACCATGGGCCGTCGATCGAAGAAAAGGGGATATCAGGGATCCTGACTTGGAGTGTTGAAACACTTCATCACAGGAATGCCCAAATGCCGAAATGCCGAAATGCGGAACGCCAAATGCCGAAATGAGAAACACCGAAATGAGAAATGCATTTTTGGCGTAGGCAGTGTTTATCGACGATGGTCATGTGAGAGGGAGGAGCTAGCACGAAGCTATGCTCCAATTCGAGAATCACAACTTGGAGTGTCGAGACCCTTCGATGCAGGATTGCCGAAATGCAAAATGTGAAACGCATTTCGATTAGCCTATGGTCACAGCCAATGGGCATATAGTTTAGCACAAGTGTCTTGCCAAAGCGCTCGAGGGTTATTCTATGCTGGAAATTCAAAACAAATGTATGTTAATCGAACGATACTGATTAAATATTTAAACTGATCATGTGGATACTGTTTTTCTTGATGCCTTGGCCAATGATGATCACTGTAAGGTAGTTATTCAATTATTGTAACTAAATATTCAAAGCCTGAGGGTTCTAGTGTACACTATGAATGTACAGGGTAAATACGAGTGAAATTGTGTGTGATATGAGGGTAAATTATGGTAGAGCCGAAGCTCTGAAAAAAAAACACAGAGGAGAAAATTAAAATTCATTTCTGTAAATTAAGATGAACTGAAATAAAATTATACAGGGACAGTGAGAAGAAATGATGAAGAATAGAGCAAAGATTAAGGAGAGAAGACATATGCACAGATTGATAAATCTAAGTGGTTTGGTCAAGAATGGATTCTGATATGAATATATAAACAAAAAGGATTTGAATGCTTAATCTTTGACAGAGAAGATAAAGAGTTGGTTTGTAGGTTCTTAGTGACAGAGAAGGATTCCAGGGTGGTAGGGAGGAGCAAGGGGAAACTGTAAAAGTCTTTTGTACAAGTTGGTGCTTGTACATCTGGGAGTTGTAGCTTCCATTCAGTAGGTGCTGAAGAAATAGATGTAGCAGCCTCATCTGGGTTGTGGCTCAGATAAAATAAGAATGTAAAGAAAAGTTGGAGCTTGCCTTTCATTCATAAGAAGAAGAGGTTTTTCCCTTTTGGGTCTCGTCATGAAAATCTCAGTGTCATTGTATATTTATGTGAGTGCATATTAATTGATCTGAATGATTTGTAGCAAAGATATATAGTAAAAGGCATAATCTGTGTTCATTGAGTAATCTATTTTAAAGAAAAGAAATAAATTTTATCTAACTGATTGACCCCCCCCCCTCTCAGTTAGGCTATCCTGTTCAACAATTGGTATCAGAGCCAGGTTACTTCAAGATTCAGTTTAATCACTGGAAGTTTGATCTTCAATAATGGATAAGAAATCTGATTTTACTAAACATGGATTACCTTTGTTTGATGGACATAATTATGCTTTTTGGAGTATCAGGATGAAGTTGTTTTTACAGTCTCAAGGAGYAGATGTTTGGMAAGCTGTGTTGAATGAATATAAGGCTCCAACAACAGTTCCAACAGATGCTACAGGGAAGAAACTCTATGAGAGTAATTCCAAATCTATGCATGCGATACTTGGAGGATTGGCAGGTTCAGAATTTGTTAAGGTAATGCATTGTGAGTAAGCAAAAGAGTTATGGGACAAACTGAAGAAGGTATATGAAGGAGATACGAAGGTTAATAATGCTAAATTACAATCATATAGAATTCAATTTGAAAGTTTAAAGATGGAAGAATCTGAAGATATAGCTACCTATTTTTTACGTATTGATGAAGTAGTCAAT
>ML782988.1:408603-420943 GCA_009831015.1 Picea engelmannii
GAAAACACTTGTTTTTCCCACGTGTAGGCATTCTCGCACCTTGCCTATAGAGCAACCTGCAAACATCTCGCACCATAGCTATGGTGCAACCTGTGAGAATCAGGCATTCTCGTACCCTTCCTATATAGCAACCTGCGAACTTCCTTTTTAACAGGGTTTTTACAAGGGAAAATGCAACTTCTTTTCTCAGGAAAAGTTCTTCTCCCTTCTCTCTTCAAGAACTCAGGCCACTGACCCCTCTGAAGGAAACATATAGGTTTACATCATTAATGGTCATAGGGATGATGAAAATAATGTGTAACACAAGGAGTGTATAGGGCCGAAACTTAGAGAAGTGTCAAAGAATTTCTAAGGAGGTGAGTGCAAGGAGTGCACACTGGAAGTCCTTTGAGACTTCAAGCTCAGGAGAGAGAAAAAAGTGTGTGCCAGTGTTCAAAACCATCAGAGTATAAAAACTCACAAAAATTCTTTTGGAGGAGGGATTTGGTGTGTTTGAAGGACGAACGAACAAGATCCATTCGTGAGAAGCAGCTATATTTACAACCGTTAGATTATGAGGAGTTGCACGAGTGTTAAGTCCCGAAGTCTTTTAGACTTCGTCTGTTCAGAATATTTTGTTCAAGGAGCTCGAAGAAGGTGGAATCCCCGAAGTTTCAAAATTTGAAACTCATATGGGGCATTGATCGCTGTGGACGCATGTCAGCGGATCATCGACTTCGGAAGACCGACCCTCTGGGAGGAAGGAGGCACTATGGTGAATATTTGATGATCTACCAAAGCTCCGAAGAGTGGAGTAAATCTCAATCATTGATTTCGGTGGACGCGTGCCAGCAGATCGCCGATTCCGGGAGACCGACAGTCAGGAAGACTAGAGGTGAGGAGTGTTCAATCCCCCAAAGCTCTGAATAACATAGTAGATCTCGGTCATTGATTTGAAGGAGGACACATGGAGAAAGGAGAGGAAATTCGACACTTCGACATTCGAGAGATACAAGGGCTTACATTGTGTAAAGGCCTTAACACTCAAAGTTTGAAATAAATATGGACCATTCATTTGTTGGAGCATGTGGTCCATTGGATCATTTCCCGTGTGTATTCACTGGTCTGACACTCTAGGGGACCTGTGGAGAGGTGTCGTGAAAAGCCCTGAAGTCTGGAACGATTATAAACCATCGATTTAGTGGTAGAACAAGAGCCATCTAATCTGGTCTAGGATTCAACGCTCCGGAGGAATAACACATTGGAGCAGATAGGACTGCCGAAGCCTGAAGTCCTGATGTCATTATCCACTGTGGATTTTAACGAGTTCTATGGACTGTTGATCTTTGTTGTTGTTTGACGCTCCACCACTTCGACGTTCGAGAGGAACACGATAATTGTTTTTTGAGAATCTCGAAGCCAGAGAGATCCGAAGTCCTGAATTATTCAAAGACTTGATATTTATCCCACTGTCTTGGCCCACGATCCCTTGTAGAAATTTGTTGGCACTTAGGGACCCCCAAAATTTGAATATTTGCATTTGGGAAGAAAGGTATGGGACCTGTGAAATTGGTTTTGAGGGCTAATACGAAGCCTGCGAGCTGATCCAACTCCCAATGTTAAATTATCCTAGACCAGGAGGTCACGTAGACCCCAGAGAGTGGGTGGGGGTTTGCATCAAAAGAAACCCTAAAACATGATGTCACCCTCCTTTTGGGAAACGTTTGGCACTTTTTAGAAAGTCGTTGAGATTGGAGAAGGGATGTTGGGATTCCAAAAACCAAGTGTCTTTGATCCAAGTCATTTCCTCCAAGATCCATGGGCTCTTTCCTCCAAAACGTGCCAAGTATCCTCAACCACCACCAAACGCTAGCCCCTCTATGGTGTCAAGCCTTCAGAGGTGACGTTTTGGCCTTCTTGGGAAAAACGTTTGGGTGGTAGGGTCTAGGTTAGGTACTCCATGATGTCATATAAGCCTCCAAAGGCATGTCTTCATGATCCAGCATGTGGTCCCTTGCCATCCAACCTATGGGCTTCAAGCCCCATGGAATCCCAACCTAGGCTTGTTCCTCCAAAACTGTCCACCGACTGGGTCTTGCAAAGACAAATGGATATGCCCTCCAAGGATCTCAAGTGAAAGCATCATGATGAGTAAATAAAATCAATACAAGATCCATCTAAGGAATCACATCCAATCCACCTCATCAAAATAAACTAATGCTCAAATACCCTATGCAATTTTCGAAGTTTAGGTATGGGATGGTTGAGAAAACGACCTATTGGGTGAATCATTCCTCAAGTTTAGGGGTGTTTCTTGAGGCGAACTATTTCTAAGTCATGTGGATGATGTGACATGGATGAGGGGAAGACTTTTTGGCATGGGTTTCATGACATACAAGGGGTTGTAGTGTCTCACTTATGGGTACCTTTGTAGAGGGTGTGTTGCACCTTCATTTTCAATGCATCATTTTTCCAAACCCATTTAATGCCATTAATTAATTAGATGTACAAAACATTAGGTACTCCCTATTGGTGAATCAATTAGCTTGGGGTGTAGTACTACAAGGCCACTTGAATCTAGAGGTATAATAGAGTTCCATATGCAAGGAAAAAAAGGGACACCACATGAGTATACACACCTCAACAAGTGGGGACATTTATATAATGTTATTTTCTTTTGCAGGTCTTTGATTTTTCTTTTGGAGAAGTGTTTCATTTATCTCAAGACCTCTTCGGAAGAGCATCTGGAAGGTTCATAAGTAGGATCTTATCTTTTTCCAACTATCTCCCCTCTGGGCCTTTAGCCCCTTCTTCTGATGAAATGAGCGACAACCCCTTCTTGGTTCAGTACACCCGAAAATCCCAAAGGGTGACGAGGTGAGGGGATGGAGTGTGGAAAGTGATAAGTATGGTCGAGAATGTCATGATGACTCATCCAAAGGACCTCCCAGTAGAAACCCTATCCCTAAGGGTGACCCAATTACTAGGGTGCAATGTACACCACCAAAGCGAAATAAGGTAAAGAGCATAATGTCCAAGAAAACTTCACATAATCAAAAGCAATAATAGATGCAAAAAAATCAAATGCCTCAAATATTGAAATGAAACTCACCATAATACCTGACTTGTACCTCATGGAGCAAGACCCAATGTCTTCCAGAGGCTAGTTGATGTGGTGGATACTGTCATGATCAACCTGGAACTGTGGAGGTGGGTCACCATCTATGAAAGTGGACACTACTGGTAAGACCGTCTCTCGGTACTCCATGTTTGCAACCTAAGGGCCTCGAGACATCATCTCTTTAGTTATACCTAGGAGTTGGGGATAACAGATCCAACAGACTCAAGGTTTGTTGGTGCTGCATCAACAAATTTCCCTTTGAATACACTCTGAAATGATCGTGCATGAGAAAATAATCAAGTGGCCGACTCACAAGTATTCGTTCTATTCATCATGATCCTATCTCAACATAATATATAGTTATCAGGACAACTTGACTCGACCAGTGTAGTAATTGAAATTGTCTCATTCTTTCATTTTCACTCTTCCATTCTTTCAAAACACTCAACCATGTGATCCCTTGTATTTCGGTAGTCCACTCCGTTGTTGTAACTCATTATTACTGTAGCTTTTGTCTACAGTTCCATGTCATACACCAGGTTTCTACATGACTAAAGGTATGCTTTCCATGTGTTTTATTTTTATGGTTATGGTATATGCTTAAGTCATATCTTGGATGGTTTGGCACATTCTTAAGGCATGCTTTTGGCATATGGTTTGAGGATCATCTTGGATATTGGGCACATAGTTTGAGATGTACTTTGGTATATGTTTACATGTTTGAGGCACATATTGGTACATGGTTTATGGATGTTCTGGTACATATCTTAGTAGATGGTTGATGGATTTTATGGTACATGCTTTAGTACATGGTTGATGGATGTTACGACACATGTTTGAGGCATATATTGGTGCATGGTTTATGGATATGGCACATGCTTGTTACATGGATGATGTGGCACACATGTCTTAGCATATTATTTGATGCACATCTTGGTGATGGTCTTGGTGTATGATTTATGAGAGTGGATATGGTCTTATTGATGATGTTATCGATGATGAGGTATCAATATCAGTGATAGGGACAATGACGGGTTGGATGATGATAGTGATAGGTTGATTGTCAATGACAATTTTGGTGATAGGTTGATTCTACACTTATATTTTAGGGCAGAAGGAAGGGGCAAGGAAAGGGGGTCGTAGCCTCCTTGCAGTTGGAGCTGGAGAATACAAGGAGTTGGAGGTTCGTTCAGGTTGGATCCTATAAATTAGGGGTTCGTAGCCTCCTTCCAGTTGGAGCTAGAGAATATAGGGAGTGGGAGATTCCTTCATGTTGGAGCCTATAAATTAGTGGGTCAGAGCCTCCTTCCATTTGGAGCTGGAGAATCCAAGAATTTGTAGCTTCATTCAGGTTGGAGCCTATAAATAGGGGGTTGGAGCCTCCTTCCAGTTGGTGTTGGAGAATTTGGAAGTTGGTGCTTCCTATGAATGCAATCTTTGATATATAAGAAAACATTTTGTGGTTTTCTCCCATTTGGGTTTCCACATTAAATACTCGTGTACTATGTATGATGTGATGCATTGTTTATGGTTATATGTTTATATATGTTAAATGAAATCATAAATGAATGGAATCATTGATAAGTTAATGTTGTGATTGAAATTGGTAAAAAGTGCTCAATACTGATTCACACCCCACCTTGGTATTGGTGAATATTCCAACAATTGGTATCAGAGCTAGGTTCTTCAATAGCCAGTCTAACCATTGGAAGGTAGATCATGAATAATAGATACACAGATAATGGAATACCAATATTTGATGGTCAGGATGGTCAACATTATGAGACATGGAATATAATAATGAAAACATTTTTACATGCACAAGGATTTTATGTTTGGAAATCAGTTGTTAGAAGATACATTGCTTCAAAGAAACCAAAGACTACAACCAAGAGGGAATTGGAAATAAACAACAAAATAGCAATGGATTTCATCCTAGAAGGATTACCTGATTCGGTAAAAGACAAAGTGGGACAATGTTCATCAACCAAAGTGCTTTGGGATAAGCTACATAATATCTGATATAAGGAAACTCCTCGTATCACAGAGTTAGAGCATGTTGATCAAGATAAAGAAGATACTGAGATAGAATGAGAAAAAAGATGCTCATCATGTCAGACAGATCTAGAAGAAGAATGTGAAGAAGGCGCAATGGATTTAGAGGTTGAACTAATTAGTTCTTTAAGTGATCTAAGAAAAGAAAGGAGGGAAAATAAGTCTCTCAAGGAAGAATAGATCAAGCTAAAAGAAGGTTCTGAAGAAGTCAAGGAGGTTATCATAAATCTAAAAGCTTAGTTGGAAGAAGCCGAAGTGATTGAAGAAAATTTTAAGGATCAATTGAAATAAAAATAGTGTTTGGAAGATGAAATCGCATCACAAAGAAAGAAAACAGATAAGAGAAAAGAAATTTTGACAAGTCATCTTAAGGAAAAATATGAGGACCTAAACAAGATTGAAGAAGAATTTAGTCAACAAAAAGGAAGACTTCAAGAAGAGTTCATCTTCTTGAAGACCCAACTTGAAGAAGCAAAGATAACAAAATAAGTTATGAAGATCCAGATGATAAAGAAGGAAAAAGATTGTGAAAATCTTGAAGAAGAAGTTGTTACATTAAGGGTTGAAGTTGACAAGCTCAACAAGAAATTGAATAACTCTTAAGTACTGGGAGATATTATCTGTTTTCAAAGGTCACCATTAAATAAAATAGGTATTGGATACACTAGTGATACCTCATGTAAAGAAGATGAAAATACCAATCCCAACAAGAAAATCAGAGAGAGAGGAAACTCCACACAACCAATAATGAAAGTTGAAGAGAAGAGTTCCAGGTTGCCAAAAAATAAGAATGAAGAGAAGGATAAGAATTATGTAGACATTCTCAAAGGAAGGAACCATGGACAACAACAGTCAAAGAGGAATGAATGCAGAAGAGATGTATTTCAAAGAAGACTTTCTACCTCCAGGTATCAAAGAAGCTTCAATCATTGTGAATGAAACAACATAAGAGAACATCATGATCATCCAAGGCATGAATTCATAAGGACTACATCACAAGGAAGATCATTCACTCCCATGTATCAAATCTTGTTTTATGATTTTTTTTTACTTGTAATAACTTTGGACATAAAGCTGTAGATTGGAGATCTTATGGAAGAAATGTTCAAGTAAGAAGTGTTTATGTGCCCCCCTACAACATTAAATATTACAAATGGCACAACTATGGACACATAGCTCGTGATTGTAGAAGTATGATGGATACCTCCATCAAGAAAAATAATGTTCGGAGAAGAAAGCAAGAAAAAAGAGAGCAGGTCAATGAAGAACAGGTGAATAAAGAATAGGTGAATAAAGAGCATATGAATTAAGTACTCCCAGAAATCATACTCTCAAGATTCACAGTAGTGTGAAATCATGATGAATCTACATGTAAACATAAAGATGTCAACGATGAATCTACATCAAAGCAACTTCATCCATTTTTCTATGCCATCCGGCTTGGAGACTCCCAATAAATATGAATGTTGAAGAGGGGGAGTCTAGGAAACAACTATTGCAGATCAAAGAACTATCTTTTAGGAAGTCTGAAGTGTTTATTGGTAGATTTTGGGAAGACATATTATGAATGACAAAGTGGTTGATTAATATGCAATTTTTCAAGAACACATCTCCATGGAGGTATGAAAAAGTCAATTGGCAGTTACGAAGAATATCATTGACACTTTTGAGGCAGAGATTCACGATTGTATGGAATATTTCAAGCATGCATTCAAGTAGGGACATATTTAGTACATATTGTTGAAAACATGTAGAACTTGATTTGCAGACAACTTGAGAAGCAATAATATGTAGTGATCAATTAAAACAAAGTTGAAGAAGTCTTTAAAAGAGTAAAGTGACAGATGGGTCAAATTTGCATGTAGAAGAGTCATGGACAATTTCATGACACATGGATAGAAATAAGTTCATGAGACATGTGGCAGGTCTAGAAGACAATACTTGACATAAATCATAGAAGGTACATAACAATGGATGAAAGCTTGAGCTCAAAAGGAATTTCAGAAAGGAAGAATGACTCATTGTAAATAATATGACTCAGAAGTAAAGCGTACTAACAAAGAAAAACCACCAGGAAGAGTTATATTGTCAAGAGAAGATTGTTGGTTGATTATGTCATTGATGTCAGTTTAGTTAAGATGAAAAGCCTTGAAAACTTGAAGTCAAGTAATGAAGGAATAGTAACATGAATGCTTTTCATATACATCACTAGATTACAGTAACAAGAAGCACCAATCGACAAAGAGCACTGAAGGAGAGGAAATAAATCATATATAGGAAGCCCCGCATTGATCTACACGCCATATTGTAAAAGAATACAAGGGGAGATAAATCGTCAGAGATAATTACCCTTAATGTCAAAGGAGAAGAGAAAGAAAAAATGTAGAAGAGAAAGATTAGAGGCATGAAGACAAGAGGAGTGCATGAAGACAGAGAGACTGTTCAGAGAAGGTATACTATCATGGGGAGTCACTCTTTGCTATTGATATAAAAAGGGAAGATGAAGCTCAGAAGCATGAAGACAAGGGGAGTATCCCCAAATAGAGTTACCCTTTTCCATTGACGTCAAATGGGGAGAGAAACATGAGGAGATAAAGATCGGGAGCATTGGTCACAGGTGGAGTATGAATGTTGCCATCAATGCCAAAGAGGGAGATTGATGGATAGTTGGTTGTGATTGATTTCAACCCTAGTCAACCTTAGAAGAATCCCCAAAGCAATTTGGAAGCATCTAGAAATTATGGGTGTATTTGAATAAGTCTCTAAAGTGGTCCCCTTATGAAGTAGCTTTAAGCATGGCCCTCATGGGAAGACACTTTGAAGAAGTCTACAAGAATCCCAGAGATGTGGTCACGAAGATTGAAGTTGTTTGAGGATAAATAGGATGACAAACTCTACTAATGCATTCAAAACTCTCATAGATGGATATTCCTCATCGTGTCATTTCCAACAGTAGGCGGTATGCCATGTGGTTCCTCATGGTTGAAGAGATATGCCCTCTTGAAGATGGAAGCCCCGAAGTATGGTTAAGAAACCCTAAACAGTTGTAAGAAGAAGTGACAAGTCGACCCCAAATTAATTAAAAGAAGAAAATTTGTTGGAAACAAAAAGCTACAAGTCAGCCCCATTGTAATGGATATTAAAATAAATATTATAAAGTTGACCCCAATGGAATAATCATGAAAAAATATTTTGAATTTTATTTGGGTCATGTCGGCCCTAAAAAGAGGGTGTCAGATCTTGTATAAATAAGGAACCTAGGAGTTCATTTGTCACACATACTTAAGTGATTTTTATCTGAGGTAACCAAGGATAACTTAGGCAAATTTCAGAGGGAATATGAAGTGAAGAAGGGCGAAATTCCAAGGCAGGATGAAGTCTTGTGATGATGTGTTCTAAGGTATGTTATTTAAAGGTCATCTTACCATTTTCACTATAATGTTTTTTATAGATTGATTCAGATAAATAAAATTGGAGGATTTTGAGAAGACATATCAAGGTACCTATTGTAAAAATTTCAGCTTATGGGTCATTTTATTTTTGGAGATACACTCTATGTAAGATAGGGTGTTTGACTATTTCTGAAACTAGTCTCAAATAGGTGTTGTGAGAAAAACAGTTATAACTTTCTCACAGAGGATCCAAATTATGTGAGATGAATTGCATTGAAAATATTCCAGTCTGTATCATGTTGTGTGTGAGTTTCATAACTAGATATCAAATATTCAGTGCGTGACATGCTCTACAATTTCTCTTTCCAAAATAGGAAAAAATTCAATAAGTCTGCCATTTTCTCTATAACTCCTTTTTATTGATGATTCAAGGAGTGAAATTTGGAGGAATTTCAGAGAAGATATTGAAGAATATTGGGTACAAGTTTCATATATTTATTCATTACAGGTATGGAATTATGCTTGTTGAAAGTTAGGGTTTGTGACCAATCCAAAAACTAGTCCCCCGAGATTGAAGTAAAGTCAGCTGAAGATGCTATCCTTTTATTGAAGAAGTTGAGGAAGGTCTGCAGGTATGTGATCACATACACCAGGTTTCCACATGACTAAAAGTATGCTTTCTATGTGTTCTATTTTGATGGTTATGGTATATTCTTAAGACATATCTTGGATGGTTTGGCACAT
Organism: Picea engelmannii; assembly: GCA_009831015.1. Taxonomy (NCBI): domain Eukaryota; kingdom Viridiplantae; phylum Streptophyta; class Pinopsida; order Pinales; family Pinaceae; genus Picea; species Picea engelmannii. Next base: position 417,895 of record ML782988.1, read on the forward strand.
GCTTAATGCATGCTTTTGGCATATGGTTTGAGGAGCATCTTGGATATTGGGAACATAGTTTGAGATGTACTTTGGTATATGTTTACATGTTTTAGTCACATATTGGTACATGGTTGATGTATGTTATGGTACATATCTTAGTACATGGTTGATGGATGTTATTGTTAGCACCAAGAGTTGTTCTTAGATTGCTTTATTAACAAGCCCAATACCCATCAGAATACACATGATTAAAATAGGTTTGTACTTGAGTGGATCAACAAGACTGAGTAAGAAAAGGAGAGGCCAACAAACTGTTTGTAGAGGCATTCCATTGGGCATGGAGTCATAACATCCTATAGATCAAAGGAAATCAAACTGTATACCAGATAAAGGTTTTATATAATTATGGGTAGAAGTATAGAGAATATGACAAAAGTCAGAACATCCATCATACATAGATCCTTTCTAAAAATAGATTAAAGAGTGCTTAAGAAATAAACAATGATTAGTAGGCAAGCTACAACAAATCCTCTGCTGCTCATTAATCCATCAATCAATGGAAACTATGATTCTCAAAGACTGCAATTTTTTTAAGAAAGAATATAAGGTAAAATGAAAACAAAGAAAAACAACATCTGATAAACATCTTCATGAATCTTCAATGGAAGAAATGTGATTACAAACATGCCCTCACGCTTACAAATAAGCAGCTAAACTTCTCCTCAAGCTTTCTCCTCTCTTGGATCATGAACTGAACCCTTTCATAAAAAAAACAACTTCTATCTATCGTGTATCATTCCTTCCTAATCTAATAGGTCGAATCGCAAGTGGTTGCATTGGATTCCCTTTTCTCTAGGATATGTTACAACAAGGTGAAACATAAAATCCACCTAGCTCCTATTTTTTTGGATCTTGTCAATTGTGATAAATTCCTTTTGAAACAAGTCATGCTGCTTGATCTGGTGATAGAAAACATATCCCTCATGTCCAACTACCTCCTAGGAAGCCATTCGAACCCCCTCGGATAGGTGGAAACCCTCCTACATCTCAGATTTATCAGACTGTTATATTTTGCAACGCAATTTCATGATTCGTTGCAAACTTTCATATAGATGATGTTCTCAACTTTTCTCCCAAACGACGAACTGGGTCGGACTTATTTTTGTTCATAAAGTCAATGATATTATGGTTCATCTCCACAATTTTTTTTAGAAGAACCGAGATCAACATTTAATATTTATGATAAAAATACGACTCTTTTGTGTACTAATTTGCTGCAGACTGTTTTAATATTAGTAGTTTGCAGCGCCTCTGTAGGATGCGCTGTGAACTTTCCTGTAGGTGTCATTTTGTCTTCAAAACATATCAATTGCGGCCAAAACTATGCAAGAAACCTTAAAAACCTTTTTTAATGTCTGCTACAACCTCATGGTGTCCTCTCTACCTCTTTTCACAATAGTACAAAATGGTTTGCAGTGCAGTGAGTTCATAGCAGAGTTTAAAATTTGTAGCAACAAGCCTTTAGACTAGGTTTTAGATCATCGAGATTTCAATTTGTAGAGGGATGGAGAGGGTTAAGGTTTAATATACAAGGATTTTAGAATATGACCAAGTAAAATGAGTTTTCAATGCAAATGATATGAAACAGATGGTAGGAGTCTGCAGTAACAATCAGTCTACAACGCTTTCTTTGCAAAAGGAAACAAATATGGAAAATTATAAACTCTCCTTTTGAAAACTATCCTTTAGAGTTGCTTGATGATGCGATGGCACTAAAAACTAGAGTTCATCATTAGAGACTTTTACAAAATAATAATCATAAAAATATTTGACACGTGCTTGATTTTTGAATTGCTGTGAACTTTTAGGAGAGTCTCTTGACTCCTGAACATTCCATGTGTTAACAAATATGGTACATGCTTTAATACATGGTTGATGGATGATATGGCACATCTTTGAGGCATATCTTGGTACATGGTTTATGGATATGGAGCATGCTTTTTACATGGATGATATGGCACACATGTATTAGAATATGATTTGATGCACATCTTGGTGATGGTCACGGTGTATGATTTATGAGAGTGGATCTGGTCTTATTGATGATGTTATTGATGATGAGGTATCAATATCAATGATAGGAATAATGACACGTTGGATGGTGATAGTGACATATTGATTATTAGGGATAGTGATTATCAATGACAATGTTGGTGATAGGTTGAGTCTACACTTATATTTCAGGGTTGAAGGAAGGGGCAAGGAAAGGGGGTCGTAGCCTCCTTCCAGTTGGAGTTGGAAAATACATGGAGTTGGAGATTCCTTCAAGTTGGAGCCTATAAATCAGGGGGTCATAGACTCCTTCCATTTTGAGTTAGAGAATACATGGAGTTGGATCTTCCTTTAGGTTGGAGCCTGTAAATCAGGGGGTTGGAGCCTCCTTCCAGTTGGAGTTGGAGAATTTAGGGAGTTGTAGCTTCCTTTAGGTTTGAACCTATAAATAGGGGGTTGGAACCTCCTTCCAGTTGTTGCTGGAGAATTTGGAAGTTGGTGCTTCCTATGAATGTAATCTTTGATATATAAGAAAACATTATGTGGTTTTCTCCCATTTGGGTTTCCACGTAAAAGATTGGTGTATTGTGTATGATGTGATGCATTGTTTATGGTTATATGTTTATGATATGTTAAATTGATCCAGGTGGATATCGATGTCCACCCACCTTTTCCAACTGGCTCAAAACAACTTTATGGCAATTTTGGCAATTTACTATTTTTAGTAGGTTTTAACTTTCGGGGCCATTTTGAGGGCCTAAATGAAGGTTTTTCGAGATCAAGGTTCTCACTTATTACCAAAGGCATGATTGATCCCCCAAAATGAATCTCCAAGACGATACCTTTCCAACGAGCTATTATACGCCTAAAACGAAGATCGTATGCAAAAGTTACGACCCCGAGAAGTTGATGTACTAACTTACCCAAACAAGGCCCACATGACTTTTGGAGCTTCATCTCCTAGGGTTAGGTTTTTGGATGTCTAGGGTTTTTGGAGTTCCTGTTTATTGTAAAA
>ML782988.1:468702-479377 GCA_009831015.1 Picea engelmannii
TTCTCATTTTCTCATAAGTGGAGCTAAGCACAGGAGCCATGCAAGGAGTGTGCAGGCCGAGTAAAGTCTCAGGGTTTGCGAACCTGAGAAATTGTAGAAGGACTACTACTGCAGGGAGTGCGCAGAGTCGAAGGACTTCAATTCCTTGGAGTAATTGAGGAATTTTCCGCAAGGAGTGCGTGCAGGAGTCTTCTTTAAGACTCAGAGTTGGAAAAAGATCAGAAAGGATAAAGCCTCTGAAATTGTCAAAGAGGAGCACATGAAGTTTGTGCATTGGAGCATTGAGAAGGTGTCACAAGTTTGTGTCACAGGCGGTTAAGTACCATTAACAAACACTTTGGTAAAAAGTTGCAGAAGTCCTTGAGAAGGAAGAGAAACAGACGGTCAGAATTCTCCATGGAGAATTCACGAAGTCCCGCGAGCCGTCAGATCTCACAGAGGAGCAGGGGAGTTACAGAGCGTGTTTTCAAAGGTTCAAGCTCAGGAGAGGCAGAGCCGTAGATTCAAGCCAACAAGGTCCGTTGGATTTACCCGTGGATTTCCATTTCAGGGTTTCGTGAGTTGAAGTCCCAAAATCCTTGCATTAAGACTCGCGAAGTCGCGAAGTGTGAAGTCCCAAAAAGGTGGAAAGTCTAGTTGTGGGACCAACGTCGGGAATCGTGTCGAGGGTTGACATTTCAGGATTTCGGGAAATAGAGAATCAGGATTTTGGGGTTCGTGGAGCAGAGTTGCATGACATCACAACTCGCAAACTCGTGATAAGGAGAAATCTGAAATTGGCAAGGGAAAGGTCAAGTGCTGACTGTTTTCGGGTTTCGGGGATTTGAGAGACATGGCGCTTGACCACCAAATTCGTGAAATCGCAAAATCTGATCTCCCGAAGTATAAAGGGGGAAATTTCTCAAGGCTGTTTGTGGGTGCACATTTCCCGAAAGGGAAATAGAAGGGTCAATCGAGCTCTTCGGGCCAGTGGAAGAAGAACGATCTCGTGTGCGTGGACTTTCAACCTGCGGGTTGGGAGGGCTGCATTAATATTGGCGAGTCATTGTTGATGAGTAGTTGAAACATGATTGGTATATACTTGGTACATGGTTGGATGCACTTGTTTATGGTACAATTTGATTACAGGTTGTTTGGCACAGGTTGGTGCATGGTTGATGCACTTGTTTATGTTGATAGATTGATATCTATTGATGATTGTTGCCTCATCTCAGTTGGTGCTGAGAATGTAAGCTGAGTCTTGCATATAGATCTGGTGCTCTTGTAGAGTTGTACTCTATTCAGTTGTTGCTGGAAAACCCCTGGATTGAAGTCCATAATAAAAAGAAAAATTGTACATACATCTTGTGTTCTTTGTGTTCCTTGTGGAGATGATTTCTTGATGATATGTCGCTGATATGTATTCACATATAACTGATTATAAATGACAACAATGAGTAATGAGAAAATGTTGAATGTTAACTAAGTTGTTTTTGTGTAAGAGGGAATTTTTGGGAAAAATATCCCCACACTCATTCACCCCCCCCTCTAAGTGTGGTAGGCGTGTCCAACAATTTTTACATGCATTCCAACAATATGAGCTAGGGGGAAATGCACATATCGTCAGTACCTTCTTTGAAAGCCTGGAATTTTCTTCCACCACCCCTCTATTTGGATATGGATCAAGGTCTACCTAACTAGGAACAACAACGTTACTGTACAACTTGAAATCAATGCATGGTATGTCAAACACATGTTTCTTAGCACTATTGAGGTAACTAACCATTAAGTCCCCTAAATTTTAATGAATCTTGTCACGCAATCAACAATGAAAAGGAATTTCATGCATCTTGGATGATATTGTACATTTCTATTGCACACTAATTGCAAGTTACTAAAAAATAAGGTACTTCCAAGTGATAATTCCCTCCCCAGTAACTGCAAAGATGTAAATAAACTATTGAAAATATTAGGTGTTGAGTACATATCATATCATGCTTGCTCAAATTATTGCATTTTATAAGAAGAATACATGGACAAGGAGATATGTCTAAAATGTGGGCATGACCAAAAATAAAAAACAAGGGCATGTCACATGGTCCTCCTTGTAAGATATTGAGGCACATGCTTATAATCCCAAGGATTCAAAGTCTCTTTCATTGCAAATAATTAATTGTGTTGCACGGGTGGCATGCCTCGCACAAAAGTGAGCTAAGAGATATGCAGATCTCAGTGGATTCAATATCCATGAAGCATATAAAATATACATGCCCCGATAAATTCAAGGATGAAGTATGAAGCCTTCGATTGAGCATAGCCATGTATGGAGTTAACCCATGTTCCATCCAAAACAACAAATATTCTATTTGACCAATGGTAGTGATCAATAGCAATACCCCCCATGGTTTTCCAAAAAAAAAATGAGCATCTTATGTTGGCTCTTATAGTCCCTAGTAGAAGAAAAGTGAAGAGATTGGATGTCTACTTCCAACCATTTATCAATGAATTGAAGAAATTATGGGAAGGGATATAGGTATACAATCTATCAAGACCCATCTCGACGAAGAGGTATTTTACGCTATATCACATATGTTCATACACCACTCATGATAATCCAAGACTAGGGGTTTTATTTGGTAATCATGTTGATTGATTTGTTTATATTTGTAACGTTATTTGACATACTTAATTTGGTGCAATTATCTTCTTTGGTGCTGACATATTTAATATACATCGTAGATCTTATAACAAAAAAATATCATCGATGTACATGTTATGGACCATATATAAAGGTTAAGTGGTCCAACAACCTACAAAAGAACCTTTATAGAAGAACACCCTTATAGAAGAGAACCATCTACTTTCAATTGTAAACTAGAGAGGACCCGGAGACCTAAAACTTTTAACAATGATAGACTAGATTAGGGCACATGGAAGAGAGAAGGAGAAGAAAATTACAAAATTGTTTATTTCAAAAGGAGAACCTAGGTTCGATGATCCTGAATATTTCAACACCTATGTTGAGAAAACGCCCACTGGGATGAAAAGGAAATCTATATTTTATGAGATTCCATATTGGGAGCATCTTAAAATTGCCAACTTACTAGATCCCATGCATATATTAAAAAACGTTTCATCTTCTTTGTGGAGGCACATATCATTGGAAAAGAGTGAGACATAAGGTGTTAGGAGAGAGATTATCTCTTCAAATACCAAAAAGAAACATTTTCCAAGAAACAAAAGAAGAGGATAAGTCAATCCCTCCTAGCCTTGTAAATAAGGTGATGTCTTATGGATTTTGAAGAAAGATGATATTTATTTGGCAAAGGATGCTATATTAGGTGTGAAGGTGCTTTATTTACATGGATTAACTCCATGACACTGCTTCGCCATAGAAGAAAATTTGTTGTGATTGAAATCACATAACCATCCAATCCTTCTAAGGGTATGTATGTCAGCTACATGCTTCATCTTTTGTATCATAGGTTATAAAATGCTATGCACTCACAATTTTAAGCCAAGTAATTTTGTATGTGTTTATTTTGTTATGTTATTATCCTTTGCTTGTGCATGTTTGTGTGAACAATGACTCCCCCTAGGATTGACAACACATCATATATACATTATTTTCATTTGTACATCAGATTACATCAAAGGAGATTCACATGGATAACATTCCATAGTGGTGTCGAGAGATAGTTGATATAGTTTATATGTTTGAGAAGGAACTGCCCAAGAGCTTCATGGACTTGCAAGTTCAACTTATAATTAAATTATCTAATTAGGTCGAATTAGCTGAGGTGGTGTTCCATCATTAGATTTTAATATTAGAGAGGTACACGCAAAATTTGAAGGGGTTTGTTCGACAAAGGGAAAAACCCAAGAGGTTTGTGGTAGAGGGGTACACAATATAGGAGTCATTCTATTATGTTAGTTAGTACATCAAGCAAATTGATGACACACCAAGTGGAATGGTTTGGGACAACCAACATGATGAGGACAAAAGGGAAGAGCAACTACTCCAAATGAACATAAAAAAGGCACATTATAAAGAGTAAGTAAGTTTATCTTTTGTCAAATTTCTACAAACTAACTATTTACACTGATTTCATACTATTTATTTTGATTTCATTAATAGATCAACACATCTAAAAATAATAAGTAAATGGGATCTTGATAGGAAATAATTTAGATATTTAAATAGTAGAATCATGCCTTCTCTTGATCATTTAAAAGAAAAAAATGCCAATGATTTGTCCCAACGATTGGGTCACTCACCCGATTAGAGAGAAATGTGGCACATATGGTCATTACTCGCATGGTGAAGAGTTTTGGTGGTTCATACCAAGGCATTATCCAAGATCAAAATGTGTTTTTGAAAACAACAATGTTATCATGCCAAGTAAGGAAGATAATTAGGGTGATTACAACGAAGAGTGATATGTACATGTTTTATTTCAACATTTATATTGTGGATGTCTCATTTTATTATGGTTATCTATAATTGGCCAATTATGTTTTTCTTCATTTAGAATGTTAACAATTAAACATTAACAACTATTTACAACCATCATGTTGAAAATACATTAAATTGTTTTGGAACTTCATTTTCTTTAATGAATTATGAATCACTTTTAATTGTAAGATTTCCATGTTCCTTTAGGGCATTGCAAAAACGGTGTTTTTGATATATATATATATATATTTATTTCCACATATTAAACTAATAAAAGGGTTTTTATGTGTATGAGCATCTTTGTTTTTCTGTAACAACACCTAGTAACTAGTGGCCTAAGTTTGATTATACCTAGAGACCTCATTACATACTCCACCTTGAAATAGTTTAGTCGAACCATGATATGTACAAGTGTTAGGATATTTAGACACTTAGGAGTTAGATAAGATAAACATGGTCTAATGTGTCATTAGGTTAAAGTGTGTTTCCTTAGTATGCATTGGTATGCATTTGTAGTTAGGTAATACGATGGTCATGATATGTTCCCGACATAGAGTGATCCAATGACTCGTATTATCCTCGATCTTAACGAATACATTGATCTATGGCTTAATACATGATTGATCCATCATCTCTATTTAAAGAGCATGGAGGGTCATTTTCCCATGATCGATTGTGATAAACTTTTTGTAACATATTTTCTTTTGCATTAATAAATTTCTCCAAGTGGCCACATTGGTTGAGGTCGTGGATGTTTCCCCACAAAGGTTTTACCATGTAAAAACATCGGTGCATTGATCTTTGATCTGGTTATGTGAGTGGTTACTGAAGATGTTCGTCCTCTATTGGAATACTTGTGTTGTCAAACATGGTATCAGAGTGCATTTAAATACCTGCTCCCACTGTAGATTGATATCTTGAAGTTGTGTTGCTGCATCTTCGGTTTCTGCCATTTTCATACATTTTTGGGTGAGAGGACTCTTCCATTGCATCTGGAGTGCTTGTTTCAATTGGAAATTATTTTCGTTTCAGTAAAAAAGGTTTCCATTTCCCCAAGATGCGACCATTTCAGTTAGATCTGGAGGTATAAAGCCTGAATACACCCTTTTTAAATTTTCTCAAAGATAATATTTTGGTTTTTATATTTCAATTTTTTGTTTTTGTTTTTAGGTTGCTACTCTTTATGGTCTGCGTATTCCCTTTTCCCTGTGCTCTGTGCGATCTCTACGATAAAAAATAGAGTGGAAAGTGTTTTCTTATCTACGTATACTCTTTGTCGCGTGCTCTATGTGATCTTGGAAAATAAAAAGCAGAGGGAAAACTTGCATTCTCTGAGCATGCTAATCGAGATCTAACCCTTGTTTTTGTTGAGAAGTGATTTTGTTTTTGTGTGTGTGAATACATGAAAATAATTTTTTGTTGAGCATAGACTCCAAGTCCATCTTCCACAACAACAACAACACCCCCAATTCTCCTTCTTAAGACTATAATGTATTTTGCAGTAGCTCACTTGGTTGAAAGTTACTTTACTTAGTAAGGGGCCTTGAGTTCAAGTCTCTTTTTTGAAAAAGTTCACGCATTCATTGTAAAGTGCACTTCACTTAATTATAAAAGTGAATCACTATCAAATAACTTTAATATTTTATTTTAAGTTATTTTTTGCATACAACTTTCATTTACAAAGTAACTTCATTGTAAAAGTGATTCTCGCTTATTCTATAAAAGTGGGTCACTTAACAAGTAACTTATTTAAAAGTGAGCTTATAGGCACAATTAGATAAGGATGAGCATCACCAGGTGGACCATTTTACACTTTCCACGTGGATCTTTGGTTACCATTTATGATTTTTTTTTAAAGGGCATAACTTTCACATCCGAAGTCCATTTTCAGTGCCGTTTTTTTAAACAACCTATTTTTTCAAGAGATTTCCATTCAAACCATTAGTTTCAACTTGTAAATCCACTTTCTCTACATATTAGTTTCAACTTGTAAATCCCAGTGATATTTTTCTTACTAGTACCAAATACTTGTCATGGAAATCCCATATGGAGGATGTATTAAGAAGTAAAGGATTGTATCAGATTACCTTGGGAAAAAAAAAGAACCCACTAATGATGAAAAGTATGTCAAATGGGATAATAGGAATGATGAAGTACATGGACTAATGATAATTTCCATCTCTCCTGATTTAAGGTTTCACCTTCAAGGAATTGGTGACTCTGATAAATCTTGGGAAAAACTTGAAGATGTGTTTGGTAAACACAATATTATTCAAGACCACGAGTTAGAAAATTAGTTAATGAATTTAAGTCCAAAAGATTTTCCTTGCATTGAATATTACTTATCTAAGTTCAAAACACTTAGACTTTTGTGTATAGAATTCCAACTAGATCTGAAGGAAGATCGATGCATATATGCTACTCTTTCTAAGCTTGTTAGTGCATATTCTGTTTTTGTGTCTACCTTTTATGCCACTAGAGAAGATCTAGGGAATACTTATAAACAATCCTCTCTTGAGTCTTTTTGTGATGTTATGATTCGAGAGCAAGATAAGCTTATGTAACTTGGATTGATTATCATTGTAGGTACATCCAACAAAGCCTTAGTGGCCCAACAGAAAGATAAATCCAAGAATCCCAAGAAGCAACATCCTTGCTACACCAATAAGCAAAAAAAAGGTCCCAAGCCCTCTTAGCCAGCTTTCGCTCCTAATGTTGACAAAGGAGCAAAATCTAAAAGTAAGAACACTGACATGCATTGCAACTTTTGTGGGAAAGATGGTTATATGGAGTCCAAATGTTTTAAGAAGATAGAATATATAGAAGCAACGATGAAGAATCACAACATCATTATTGATTCTTCTTCTTCTAACTCTTCTTCTCATGGACATGCACTTTCTTCTTTTGGTTTCTCCTTCAATGAAAATTCTACTTCTTCTTCTGATGAGTGGCTTATTGATTATGGATCATCTTACCATATGGATACAGATAAAGTGATCTTTTCTTCTCTTAATGAATGTAACACCATTAACAAATTTGTTGGTGATGATAGATCTCTTAGTGATGTGGGGTTTAGAACAATTCAGGTAGATAATGGTCATTTCAATGATGTATTATGTGTTCCAAGTCTTTCTTGCAACCTTCTACCAATATATCATATCACTCATTCAGGTGAAGGTAAAATCGTAGAGTTTTCACCTCACCAAGTTGTAGTCAAGGATTTAAAAGATCCCAAGCATGTCCTCGCAACTGGAATTGTTGATGATATTACTAGGTTGTACAAGTTTGACAACTTTGGGTCTTCATCTTTTCCATCAATTTTTGTTGCTCAGAGTGACGACTTGATAAAAATTTGGCATGAGCATATTGGTCATCTAAAATATCGCTCATTTCAACAACTATGTAATCAACAGATGGTGACTAATCTTCCTTATGTTTCTTGCAGAGATAGTGTTTGTGACGGTTGTGTTCTTGGCAAACATCATCGAGATAGTTTTGACAAACGTGCCTCTTGGCATGCCTTGGCCCCTTTGCATCTTTTTCATGATGATTTGTGTGGTCTTATTTCTTCTTCTTCTTTCTTTGGGTGAAATTATTTCTTAACTTTCATTGATGACTTCTCCAAATGCACTTGGGTTTACTTATTAAAACTTAAGAGTGAAGTGTTTGACAAGTTTTGGGCCTACAAGGCCCTTGTAGAAAAAAAAAATGGAAATCAACTTCAAAGGTTAAGAACATATAATGGATGCGAATATGTGAACAATAAATTTACAAGTTACTCAACTACACATGACATTCAAATGAAACATATTGTTACGTATACACCACAACAAAATGGTGTTGTTGAAAGAAAGAATAACACATTAAAAGAAATGACAAATTGTATGATCCAGTATAAGGGATAAGTCTTCATTATTTAGTGGAAACCATTAACTATGCAAATTACATAGTAAATCGCACTGCCACAAAGGCTCTAAAAAATATAATACCAGAAGAAGCATGGAATAAAGTTATGCCATATGTAAGCCACTTCTGTGCATTTGGTAGTGTAGCATGTGATCACATCCTTGATGAGAAAAGTAAAGCTTTACAACCCAAAAGTGAGAAGTGTGTTTTTGTTGGATATTATGAAGATGTCAAAGGTTACAAACTTCTTCAACCTCATTCCAATGAAATTATTATTAGAAGAGATGTTAAATTTGATGAAAATCTCTTGGCCTACAAGCCTAATTTGACATTTGTTCTATCTTCGACCTGCGATCCATCTTTGGAATTTGTGCCATCTTATGTTCCTATTCTGGTTTCTTCTTTTCCAGATGATGATAGTGAGGATGAAAATCCACCTGCTCACCTTCCTCCAAATGCATCCATTGAACATGAAACTGCACCAACACCACTGCTTCCCATATGGGTATGTTCAACATGAAAAGCAACTGGTGATATTGTTGATGATCTTCAGATAAGCGTTGTTCATGTTCACAGCTCCAGTGAGCCTCTTCTCTTTTATATCAAGTTTTAGAGACTCGTGATCCATAAAATATTTGCAGAAGCTTCAGGTCATCCATACTGGGACACAAAAATGAATGAAGCATATCGCCTTTTAATGGAAAATGACACTTGGGATCTTGCAACTCTTCCGAAAGGAAAAAACACTTGTTATATGTAAATGGGTGTACATAAATAAGTATGCATCAGATGGGAGTGTTGAAAGATATGAGTCCTAATTAGTTTCCAAAGGGTTATCTCAAGTTTAAGGTATTGACTATAACAAAACCTTCCCCCCCATAGTCAAAATGAATTTCATCTGCCTTGTTCTAGCCCTTGCTGCCTCACATAAATGGGAATTCCATTAGATGGATGTTTAATCTACCTTCTTGCATGGGGATTTGCAAGAATAAATCTATATGGAACAACCTCCTTGCTATGCCCATAATGACTCCAACATTGTTTTTTGCCTTAAGAAATCTCTTTATGGTCTTAAGCAAGCTTCTCAAGTTTGGTTTGCCAAAATGGAAAAAATTCTTCTTGACACTGACTTTTCTAGATGTTATTTTGATCCTAACGTCTATATCAAGAAAGTAGGAATCCATCTCATAATTATTGTTCTTTATATTGATGACCTTATCCTCACTGGTAGTGACTCTAAACGTTTAACCCATGTGAAATTTAGCCTTAAAAATAAATTTGAAATAATAAACTTAGGTTATTTGCATTATTTCCTTGGCCTCCAAGTATTGCAAACCAAGGAATTATTTTTTCGTTCCCAGTCTAAGTATGCTCATGACCTTCTTTGCCACTTTCACATGGATGATTCTAAACTGGTCCCTTCTCCCTTCCATTTTGGAGTCAAACGTTCTACCACTTGTACTTCTTGCGAAGTTGATGCCACCTTGTCTCGTCAATTAGTTGGCAAACTCTTATATTTGACTCATACCCATCGTGATATTTCCTTTGTTGTTGATCTTGTTTCTCTATATATGAAAACAATCCATGAAATCCATTGGAAAGAAACTAAAATGATACTTCAATATGTTCGAGGTACAATTTAGTTCGAGATACATTATAACTTAGGGGGGACTCCTTTATTGGTTGGTTTCACTGATTGAGATTGGGCCAACGTCCCTCGTGATCGAACGTCTACTACATGATATCTTTTTAGCCTTCATTCAGGAGCTATTAATTGGGCCTGTAAGAAACAACATGATATTGATATTTCTTTAGCAGAAGCAGAGTACCGAGAAACGATTAATGCAAGTCAATAAGCCTTGTGGCTTCGATAGATCCTTTCAGATTTTGGATTCTAGCACCAACATCTGACAACCCTTTGGTGCGACAATCAGAGTGCCATCAAGCTTGCCAAATACCCAGTTCAATATCAATGCAACAAACACATAGAGAAACACATGCACTTCATTAGAAATCTCATTCATGATCAAGTTATTGAAGTGCTCTTCTGCCCTACAAAAGATCAAGTTGCAGACATTTTCACAAAGTCTCTTATGAAAGTGAAGTTTTCCAAACTTTGATATATGTTAGGATTTCATGAGGTTTTCATTAAGGGGGGATAGGATCTAATGCCTCCCTTCTCCTATTGTGTCGCCTTTGTAAATCCTTCAATCCTATCCCAAGTTTTTCTTAAGGGGGGATGTTATGATATTTAGATACTGTTAAGCCCTAATATTGGCTCATTACCCCTTAATTGGGGCATATTATATTAGTAATTTTATTTTATTTATGTCA
>ML782988.1:498460-510881 GCA_009831015.1 Picea engelmannii
GAACCGTCGGATCACTCTATGTCGGGAACATATCGTGACCGTCGGATTTCCTAACTACAAATGCATACTAATGCATACTAAAGAAACACACTTTTACCTAACGACATATTAGACCAAGTAGATCTTAACTAACTCCTAAGTGTCTAGATATCCTAACAGCTTTTATTTGATTGCACTCATGACTAGCTTGTAAAGATGATTCTATAGTTTGAAATTTGAAACCACTTTGTGTTGAACGATGGGTGTATTGGAAATTTAATTTAAAAAGGAAAGGGGAAAAATGTTGTTTTAATGAGCATCTTCGTTTATTCTTGCTACACATATATTTTGACTTGTTGATTCAAACTCCAAGCATGGGCCACATATAGTTATGGCATATTTCACTTATGGTATTCTTGTTATTATCATGGACAATTGTTAAGTTTTATAAGGTGGCAATCCTTCCCTAGCGAAGAATGTGGGACATGATATGTTTTGGTGCTAAGTGTCGAGTATACATATAAAACTTACGAGCTTAATGAAAGGAGGAAAATTCAATTTTTGGATTGAAATGTTATGTGGCAAACACAGTGGACTATGCGCTGGATGTATTGGGTGTGCTCGTACTTGGCTCTAGTTGATGGAAATTAATGTGAGAAATGACGTGAAATTACTGCACGTCACTCTAACCCTACCTCGAGGTCTCCACCCTCACTTGGTTCACATTTGTGTTGGTTTCTTTGGCTGGTGCTACCTCCATTTTGCTCGGCCTTGGAAAGAATAATGGTGCTTGTTGGGTTTCTAGCATTATCCATATAGGTAGGCTCTTACTTCTCCATTCACGAAATGTATCTCCGCTCTGAATAACATCATGATGCTAGCTCTTAGATTTGCTTACACACTGTGTTTTCTTTCCAAAGTTTATAATGGATGTATGTGGTTATCACGACTGTGCAAATTGTGTTTATATGGAGTTTCCTCTCTGTTGGCATTTAAAATTTTCAAGCTGAGAATAATGTTCAAAATTCCTTTCTGTTTGAATTATGCGATTGCGTTGCACCCAGAATAAGTGCTGCTTCTATTGCTATGAATGTTAGAAAATAATTATGACAAATATTTTCTTGGTTTCACTCATCTCTGGTCATTAAAATTCAAGGTTTTTTTTTTCTAAGAAATAAAAAAAAAAACATTTTTTTTATTTCTTTGTGTAACGCCATACCCTTTACTCAGTCTTTGGAAGACTTGCAGCTCCTTCAAAGCATCTTTCAATTTTTATGAACATATAGGTGTATTTGACTTGTGACCACCATATGAGGTTTGTGGAAAATCTGTTGTGGAAATCAATGGTTAAATGGTTTTTTTTTAAATGAATGTTTCACCTTTTCGTGCCCAGACCTCGGTTGTTTTATTTGGTGTATGGAAATTAGTAAGATTCAAACTCTATTCTTGATATGGGTTATAGTGATTAACCCGAATCTGAGGAAGACATGTTATATTCATGAATTCTTGGCTTGTTTGTTGATTATCAATGGGGGTTTGGTCGATTTTGAAGATTATATGATGTTAAAATAAACGATGAGCAACATTTCACATGAGGTTTCGAACCCAGTATGTTTATGCAGAAAGAATTGAAGGTTGTGATACAAGCATTGTATAGTGAAAGGTCGATGACTTTATGTTTTGTTCTCAGCCTCCCGTGCGTGCTGGGTGTAGTATATTTTTAATTGTTTTGGGACCCTGTTAACAGTATCATATAAAATCTATGCTAATAAAAGAAAAGGAAGGGGAAATTGAAGTTGTAAATTTTGATAGTCCTGAATGTTTCCTAGGGTTTTATATTAGGTACTTTAAAAATTGTTGTGTCATGGATTGGAATTATTAATAGAGAAAAGTTTGGAAATTGATGGTGATGACGATTTTCAATATATACTATTGCATATAATAGAAAAATAATCATTTTTTTTCCCTTTCATTATCCCACTTTTCGCTCATTATATGCCCCTCGCCTTCCCAAATACATTTTAAACATTCCCTATTCTATTATTATGAATTTAATTTTTTTTAAAAGAGAAAGGATTACTAACAAAAGAAAAGACTAGCTGATGATAGGTGTTGGAAGTTTGGATATGGATACATTTTCTGTTTCTTTTTCATTTGCTTGAAAAATATTCATTGGTCACTTCCCCATCCATGCTATCACTTTTCTCTCATTATAACCCCCTCATCTTCCCAATAGCCCTACCACTCCCTGTTCAAATAGAAAATTGATTGTTGAGTTTTAAGGTATTGATGGATGTATTGCATGTGCTTCTGTGGTGAATGATAGAGACAACCTTTTGATTTTATTTAGTAGAGTATTGATGCATGGATTGTTAAGAGTTTTTCATGACATGTTTGAAATATTTATTCAGGATGAGTTTCTTTAGCAGGGGTAGCAATGGGAGAGGTGTTAATAGAGGTGCTCATATAGGCAGAGGAAATTGGCAAAGAGGCCATAGAAGGTCACTTTTTTTGATACATTTTAATGTTTATCCACATGAACTAAATCATCTCTTTCAAGATGGGTTCTTCAACCTAGTTGGCCATGGGATTCTTCAGCCCTGACCTGAGTGGCCTTCCTTCCGTCTACATCAAAAATTTTCTGGTATCCGTGTTCCTCCTCACATTTCTATGCAACCAGAACTACCTGCCAATGATGGTTGGCAAGAGATTGCCCATCAACCTACTATGTCTTTGACATTACTGTTGGACACACCGACTACACTGAGATGGGGGGGTGAACAGTGTAGGGATCTTTTTCCCAAAAATACTTAGTTAACAATCACCATTAAATCATTACTCATTGCTGTCATTTATAACCAGTTAAATGTCAACACATATCAACAATATATCAACAACAAGTCATCACCATAAGGAACACAAAGAAAACACGATGTATGTACAATTTTCTTTTTATTATGGACTACAGTCCATGGGTTTTTTCAACAACAACTGAATAGAGTGAAACTCTACAAGAGAACCAGCTCTATAATGCAAGACTCAACTTACACCCTCAACACAAACTGAGATGAGACAACAATCCTCAACATATATCAATCCGTACCATAAACAAGTGCATCAACCATGCACCAACCTGTGCCAAACAACCTGTAATCAACCTGTACCATAAACAAGTGCATCCAACCATGTACCAAGTGTATACCAATCATGTGTCAAATAATCATCAACAATGAATCATGAATATGTACCAACATCATCAACTATACACCTCATGTATGTGCCAACTCGTCAATTGCTTGTCTCAACCATGACTAGTTTTGGATTAGTCAACAACCCTAACTTGAAATAATCATAACTTTGTACCTATAATGAATAAACATATGAAATTGATACACAATGTTCTTCAGTGTGTTTTATGCAATTCCTCCAGGTGTCACTACTTGTAACCTTCCATAAAAGGAGCTATAGCAAAAATGACATACCTTGCTGAATTCTGGTTTATTCTAGAGAGCGACATTGTAGAGCGTGCCCCACACAGAATATTTGTTGAATCGATATGAAAACATTAAAAAAATACTAAAGACTATAATATAACCAACGCAATTGGTCTCACTGAATTTGGATCTATTATGAAGAAGTTATGATGTTTTTACTCGAAACACCTGTTTTAGACTAGTTTAAGGACTAGCCACAAACCCTATTTTCCACGGAGTGTATCTCCAAAAATACAACGACCCACAAGTTGAATTTTTTACCATAGATACTTGGATATTTTTCCTCAATGGAATATCAATATCACGGTCTGAATCATTATATACAAAATTATTACGAAAATGGTGAGATGACCTGTAAATAACATACCTTAGAAAGCATCATGAAAATAATTTATCCCCCCTTGAATTCCGACCCTCTTTTCTTCACTTTCCCTCTGAAATTCGGCTTAGATATACTTTGGTTACCTCAGTCACCTATAGATATTCAATATGCTCAAGTGTTCCACACCAAAAATGCTCAAGAAGCTCTCACAAGAAGCTCTCCACCAATACTCCAAAAGATATTCTCACAAGAAGCTCTCCATTGATCCACAAAAAGTATGATCTACAAGAGACCATTGATATCTTATTTATACTTTCATCCTCTAGGTCACTTAACCCATTTCTAGGCCACTTAACCTATTTTCCTTATTTTAGGGTTAACCACTTTCCATAAATAAAAAGTTCTCCAATACTTTATCATTTAAATATTCCTTCTTGATTTTGTCACCTTACTTTATCATTTCTTGATTTTGTCACTTCTCTTTATTATTTAAATAATCCACCTTGACTTTGTCACTTTACTTTATCATTTAAATAATATTAACCCATTTCTAGGTCGCTTAACCTATTTTTCTTAATTTAGGGTTAACCACTTTCCATAAATAGAAAGTTCTCCAATACTTTATCATTTAAATATTCCTTCTTGATTTTATCACCTTACTTTATCATTTCTTGATTTTGTCACTTATCTTTATTATTTAAATAATCCACCTTGACTTTGTCACTTTACTTGATCATTTAAATAATGATTTCTTCTTTTAGGTGACTTTGACTTCTTTGACCTTGGGGGCTTCAAACCTTCATGTGGGGGTCCTTCATCTTCGTAAGGCCATAGCTCTCAAACCATGAGGAGCTATGTGACATTCCACATACCACCTAAATTTCCATGACACACTATCCATCTAGGATAGTTTCACCAACAATTTCCTTTATATTCATCTCATTATTCCACATACAAGCATGGGTCCTGCAACCATTTTTCTAGGATAACTCAATTTGCAAAGCGTCTTCCTATGAGGGATTTTACCATAAGGGGACCACTTTGGAGTTCATCCATTTGTGCACCTTATCAATCATGATAAGACAATAATGAGAGCATGGGTCCTCCAACCATTCTTCTAGGATAACTCAATCCACAAAGCGTCTTCTGTGAGGGCTTTCACCATAAGGGGATCACTTTGGAGTTCATCCATTTGTGCACCTTATCAATCATGATAAGACAATAATGAGTCATCTATACATTTTTCCAACAATGCATCATATACCAATGAAACCACATCGATCCATCTTCATCATGTATCAATGACAACTCATTGATCCATCTTCATCATATAAATGACAACTCATTGATCCATCTTCATCTATGCATTCTCATCAAGGACAATACATATTACATTACATAAATCATCAATCAATCAATCCTTTGGCATCAATCAATCACTTGACATCAATAAATGACATCAATCAATCAAACCATTTACATCAATGACAACAAGATCCAATAATCTCCCCCTTTGGCATTGATGGCAATACCAATATTGATGTCAACAACAATTACCAATTATTGATGTCAACATGTAGATAAGGCATTCTCTATATCAATAGTCAATGTGACTATCTCTCCCAATCAATAATCATCAATCACATCAATGTGACTATCTCTCCCCCTTTGACATCAATGGAAAAGGGTCATTTTCCTCTTGGGGATGCTCCCCCTGCTTGAACTTTCCTTGGGGCTTCTCCCCCTGTCTGAGTGCCTTTGCTCTTCCTCTAAATAATCTCTCCCCTTTTAATATCACTCTGATGTAATTCTAAAAATACATCGAACATACTCCCCCTGTGACCATCACTCCTCTTGGAATTATGCCTCTGTGCTCTTTCTTCAAATATAGGGCTCTTTTCTAGGTATGAATCTGATAAATATCTCCTCCTAGAATCATGGGAAGAAGAATGATTGCCCTATCTTCTCTGTGAGATGAACAATGTGCTACCATATAACGATCCTTGGACCTGTTCATGCATCAAACTCATGCTATACCAAGCATCATGAAGCAATAGATATGTCAATAATGAAATAAAGAATCATGAGCAAAATATCAACCAAGCACATCTTGTACAAAAATGTGTGCTCATCATGCACACCACCTATGTACATCAACATCATGCAATGCGCCAAAAGATATCATCCATGGAATGTATCAATCATATGCCTCTATCAATATGCCAACACGTGCATCTACCAATATGCCAACCATGTGCATCCATCAATATGCCATGTGCATCTACTGATATGCCGACCATGTGCATCTACCAATATGTCAACCATGTGCATCTACCAATATGCCAACCATGTGAATCTATCGATATTCCAACCATGTGCATATACCAATATGCCAACCATGTGTCATATCACTCATGATATGTCTCCATCATGAACCAAGTGCCGCAATCATGTATCTTAAATAAATACCAATTGTTATGCTGATCAAGTAGTACCAATGGTGTAGTATCATCAATCATATTCCATCTATGAGTGTACCAAAAATGTACACCACCATGCACCAATACCACAAAATGATGAATCCCATACATGTATGCCAAATCCTCCATAAAACATGTGCCAATCAAACTGCTAGTAGTGCCTCTACCAGTGTACTAGAAACGTACCAATCATGCATCAACTATAGATCATCAATGATGTACAACATGATCATCTCATCAACTCACCAACCACATGTCCCAATGTGTAGCCCATCCATATGCCAAATGCATGCATCAATATTTTCAACAAGTAAGCTTCCAATACATCATCAAGATATATCACATAACTAAGGTGTCATAACTTCACTGTCATAACCAACATTGTTCTTCAATAGAAAATGCATCAATCCATACTCATGGGTTAGTTCCATGAATCCAAGGTTTATTTTACATCATCACCTTACATAATCCAATATAGAATCATGAAAACCTACAACAAATAGTGTCAGAACCTATAATAAACCATGTCAGACCCTACATCATAGAGTTATACCATCACATCAAACTCCAATCCTTGTGCATAGCCCTTTTCCTTAGGATTTACCACATATACGCGACCTGCTGCACAAGCATCTCGCATATGTACATGACCTATACAAGTTCAACTTGCATATGTACATGACTGATACCACTATCACCTACGTATGCATTAGTAGATGACACATTTGAACTTCCCTTCAGTCTTTCATTATGTTCTGGCTGCTCTATCTTCTTCACCCACTTCTGTAGATGTCCCTTCTTTTCATAACTTGAGCTCTAAGCATCCATCTTTTCAAATATGTCTCCCTTCCTTACTTCATTCCTTCTTCTAGTCATGCTATTTGAAGTCCTCATCATAGACTTTCTTCTTGTGTTCCAACACTCCTGGGATTTGTGGCCAAATCCACTATAGCTGTAGCATCTCATGGTGTTACAATGAACAACAATGTATCCTACTTGATCACATCTCCAACACCTTATGGTGTTATGAAATATTCCATTATATCTTCTTTTATAAGATCTACATTCAAAATATTTGTGACCATATTCACTACATGAATAACAATGACCATGAAAAATACTTTCATACCTTTGCTTTGGTGTCCCAAAGATAGCTTCTTGATGTCTTCCTTGTTTTGTTCTTTTGAATTTTCCTTTCGTGTGTAGATGGTTTCTTTTCAACATTGTCTTCCTTCTTTGATGGACTTACCTCATGCTTCTTTGAGGTGCTTGCTTCAAAATGTGTAGCTTCTTCTTTGTATCCAAGTCCTGATTTATCACATGGTGATCTTTGACTTTATAAGATCTCATCCAAGATTTGTGAGCTATTCAATAATTTGTTTGACTTATCTACCTTGTTTCTAAGGTCAACAACTTCAACTTCTAACTTATCACATGACTCTTCCTTTTCATTAATTTGATTCTTCAAAAGTTCTTCTATCCTTTTGGCTTCCTCAATTTGGGTCTTGAGATGAATAATAGTTTCAAAACTTTTGCTAATCTCATCATCTACCTTCATATATTCTTTTTGATTCTTTAGTCTTGTGATCTCTTCTTCCTTTTCTTATAATTGAGTCTTATTTCTCTCTTCTTGTTCCTTGAGCATTCCCTTTAACTTCAAGATGTGCCTTTGACTTCTCCTAAGAAACTTCTTAGTGTTATCCGAAATATAGTTATAGTGTGTATAAAAATGATCACTTCTATATATGTATAAACCCTCTTCAACTTATTTTTTAAGTTCTAATAGATCTTCCTCTATTCTTTCCATGGGATAATTTCCATCAAACTTTACACAAACTATTTCTAGATCATCTTCTTCACTTGATAAAAATTCAACATCATCACATTTTGAATCATTGCAATCAAGAGTCTTTGGAGATTCTATATCTTCATTTGAAATACTTTTGGGATCTTCCTTTGTGCTATCTTCACTTGAAATGTTTTCAATATCACATTTAGAAATAATACAATCAAGGGTTTTTGGAGATTCTTTACCTTTGATAATCTTGATGGAGTGGTCTTCAATGTCTTCCTTGTCCTTCTTGCTTTGATACGTCTCCTCTAGCTTTAGCCATAGATCCTTGGCGGAAGTGAATTGTTCCATGATTTCTTTGATATGGCTTGAGAGTCCACTAAGAATGGTCTTGAGAGCCAATGCATCATTCTTCTTTCTTTCCCTTTGAGCTTCAAACTTTGACTTGTTCTTCAACGGAACTGATCCACTAATGGTTGCTCCCATTTTCTTCAAATACACTCTAATCTCTATTATCCAAGTAGAATAGTTTTCCTCATCAAGGATTGGCATTTCATCATCCATTTGTGTGTCTATGGATCTCCTTCAATCTTTTTAAGGCTTGTAGTGAAGGCCCGCTCTGAAACCAATTGTTGGACACACCAACTACACTGAGAGGGGGGGTGAACAGTGTAGGGATATTTTTCCCAAAAATCCTTAGTTAAAAATCATCATTAACTCATTACTCATTGCTGTAATTTATAACTAGTTAAATTTCAACACATATCAACAATATATCATCAACAAGTCATCGCCACACGAAACACAAAGAACACAAGATGTATGTACAATTTTTTTATTTATTACAGACTACAATCCTTGGGGTTTTTCATAAACAATTGAATAGAGTAAAACTCTACAAGAGCACCAGCTCTATAATGAAAGAATCAGTTTACACCCTCATCACCAACTGAGATGAGGCAAAAATCCTCAACAGATATCAATCTATACCATAAACAAGTGCATCAACCATGCACCAACTTGTGCCAAACAACCTGCAATCAACTTGTACCATAAAAAAGTGCATCCAAACATGTACCAAGTATATACCGATCATGTGTCAACTACTCATCAACAATGACTCATCAATATTTACCAACATCATCAACTATACACTTCATG
Source organism: Picea engelmannii (assembly GCA_009831015.1). Lineage (NCBI taxonomy): Eukaryota > Viridiplantae > Streptophyta > Pinopsida > Pinales > Pinaceae > Picea > Picea engelmannii. Next base: position 507,689 of record ML782988.1, read on the forward strand.
TTTGTGCCAACTCATCAACTGCTTGTCTCAACCATGACTAGTTTTGCATTAGTCAACAACCCTAACTTGAAATAATCATAACTTTGTACCTGTAATGAATAAATATCTGAAACTGATATACAATATTCTTCAATGTCGTTTATGCAATTCTTCTAGGTGTCACTACTTGAAACCTCTCAGAAAAGGAGTTATAGCAAAAATGGCATACCTTGCTGAATTCTGGTTTATTCTAGAGAGCGACCTTGTAGAGCATGCCCCGCATGGAATATTTGTTGAATAGATTGAAAACTATTTCAACACTTAATAAATACTATAATATAACCAACACAATTGGTCTCACTAAATTTGGATCTGTTATGAAGAAGTTATGACATTTTTACCCGAAACACCTGTTGTAGACTAGTTTAAGGACTAGCCACAAACCCTATTTTCTACGGAGTGTATCTCCAAAAATACAAAGACCCACAATCTGAATTTTTTACCACAGATACTTGGATATATTTACTCAATGGAATATCAATCTCATGGTTTGAATCATTATATAAAAAAAGTTATTATGAAAATGGTGAGATGACCTGTAAATAACATACCTTAGAAAGCATCACAGAAATAATTTATCTTCCCTTGAATTCCGGTCCTCTTTTATTCACTTTCCCTATGAAATTAGGTTTATATATCCTTTGGTTATTTCATTCACCTATAGATCTTCAATATTCTCAAGTGTTCCACACCAAAAAATCTCAAGAAGCTCTCACAAGAAGCTCTCCACCAATACTCCAAAATATATTCTCACAAGAAGCTCTCCATTGATCCACAAAAAGGATGATATACAAGAGACCATTGATATCTTATTTATACTTTCATCCTCTAGGTCACTTAACCCATTTTTAGGTCACTTAACCCATTTCTAGGTCACTTAACCTATTTTCCTTATTTTAGGGTTAACCACTTTCCATAAATAGAAATTTCTCCAATACTTTATCATTTAAATATTTCTTCTTAATTTTGTCACCTTACTTTATCATTTCTTGATTTTGTCACTTTTATTTATTATTTAAATAATCCACCTTGGCTTTGTCACCTTAATTTATCATTTAAATAATGATTTCTTCTTTTAGGTCACTTTGACTTCTTTGACCTTGGGGGTGTCAAGCCTTCATGTGGGGGTCCTTCATCTTCGTAAGGCCATAAATCTCAAACCATGAGGAGTTATGTGACATTCCACATACCATCGGAAATGGCATGACAAGCACTATCCATCTAGGATAGTTTCACCAACAATTTCCTTGATCTTCATCTAATTATTCCACATACAAGCATTCATCCTCCAACCATTCTTCTTGGATAACTCAATCTGCAAAGCGTCTTCCCATGAGGGATTTCACCATAAGGGGACCACTTTGAAGTTCATCCATTTGTGCACCTTATCAATTATGATAATACAATAATGAGAGAATGGGTCCTCCGACCATTCTTCTAGGATAACTTAATCCGCAAAGCGTCTTCCCGTGAGGGCTTTCACCATAAGGGGACCACTTTGGAGTTCATCCATTTGTGCACCTTATAAATCATGATAAGACAATAATGAGTCATCTATACATTTTTCCAATAGTTCATCATATACCAATGAAACCACATCAATCCACCTTCATCATGTATCAATGACAAATCAATGATCCATCTTCATCATATCAATGACAACTCATTGATCCATCTTCATCATATCAATGACAACTCATCGATCCATCTTCATCCATGTATTGTCATCAAGGAAAATACATATTATGGCACAGACACCACCTCTGCCTCGACAGAGTCTCTGCGTGACCTCCCGGTCTTAAGGATCGTTCAATCTATTTTATGAGCCGAAGCGACTCTTTCTGACTCCCTGCTAGAATTTCCAGTTATTGATCCACAGGTCCTTCGGAAACTCCACCTATACGAACAAAACTGGGTGTGAGCTCCACCTTCTCCAAGCGACCACAACACTATAACCAAGGTCTATTCTCAAAGTCCTTGTCGCAACCTCGCGATCTCGCAAGTTCGTGAGTCGAAACTCCCGACTCTTCCTTCCCAATCTCGCGATACCCGAAATTCCGATACGGGTATGGCTACCTTCTGTCAGCGCCTTCTACACGTGACCGTCGGCTAGGATTAATGCTAGCTCCTGTCACAACTTCGTGACTTCCTAAGTCGAAGGGTTGAGCCTCCATGCTCTTCTCGTGTGAACCTCTGAGACTTGAAAGTCAACAAGGGTTGACCTTCCCTTCGCACTTCTCGCAACTCGCCACTTCACGATTTGTAACGTCGAGCTCCTGTGCTCGTACTCCACGAATCTCTGAGACGCGAGAAATCAATTGGGCATTGATTCCTTTTCCCCAGGCGATGCATGTCTGCCTGTCAACCACGCGGGCCCCACCTTGTGATTCTACCACGTGTCCCTCGTGCCCAGCTTTCGACACTGTTATCCCCGATATCTAAGGATAACTAGGAGATCATGTCTCGAGGCCCGCAGGTCCTAGACATGGAGTGACAAGAGCAGGATTGACCTGAGCATGGCCCTGGAGGGACCATTTTTCTTCTTCTTCGCCAAGTTTGTCCTGTCAGCAGCATCAACTTCCATCACCACCGGCTTGGACTTGCATCGGAGAGGAATCTTGCTCCATGAGGTAATTGGTCCAAGGTATCATGGTATGTGTCATATTTGATCATTATAACCCTCTTATATATGCATTAGGTTCCTTTCATTTCTGATGACTGCTTGGATCTTACACTAATCCACTTGACCATTGTTGGGGTGATTGATGGGGTGACCTAGCAAGTTGATATTCATGGTTTTGGTTAGCCACCAAGGGGGATTTGTAGAGCCATCGTCCGCTCCCACCATTTTTATCATTTTACATCTTATACCCCGCACATCTATCCCATTCCCCTAGTACGGCTATTAGGATGACCTTTGAGGGCTACACTTTGTCTTGTGGGAAGAAGGGGCTAAAGGCCCAGGGGGTAAAAGCAGCTGGTAAAAGATAAAAGCCATAGGAAATAAAACCTAGAGATGCTTCGCCCCGAGAAGGCAATAAAAGGCCTCTCGATAAGAAACTAAAGGGACCCTAAGAAAACTAATAAAACAAGACCTAACCAAGAGGATAGGAGGTCTCATCACGAGCCGACCCATTATGTTCATAGGTATCCA
>ML782988.1:522005-546370 GCA_009831015.1 Picea engelmannii
AGGAGAAATGAATTTTTGAAGATGACAAAGTGAATTGAAGAAGGAAGTACATGTAGGCCCTGAAGATAATTAATGAAAAGAATTACAAAATAAGAAAGTGTCAGGTCAGACATAATGTTAAAATTAAGTGACATAAATGGTATAAATAAACATCATTATACATTCATTTTTATACAAGTGGAATTTCAAAGGAAATAATAAGTAAATAAGGTCGGATTTCAAGGGAGGATGAAGTCTTTTGGTGATGTATTCTAAGGTATGTTATTTTCAGGTCATCTTACCATTTTTTATATATATTTTTTTCTAGAATGATTCAAATGGTGAAATCTCTATGGTATTGAGAAGGCATATCAAGGTACCTCTGGTAAAAATTTCATCTCTTGATTCGCTATAATTATGGAGATACACTTTGTGGAAGACAGGGTTTGTGACCAGTCCTAAAGCTAGTCAATAAACAAGTGTTTCGGGTAAAATAGTCATAACTTCTTCATCAAGAATCCAAATGATGTGGGACGAATTTCATTGGAAAGAGTATGGACTGTAGTTTCTTGTGTGTGAGTTTTCAAATTGGATGTTAAATATTGTGCGCGGGGCATTTTGTACAAGTTCGGTCTCCTAAATAGACCATAATTGAATAAAGTCTACCATTCTTTCTATAACTTCTTTTTGGGGAGGATTCAAGGAGTGAAACTTGGAGGAGTTTTAGAGAATACATTGAGTAATATTATATATAGGATTAAAGTACTCCAATAATTGAATAATTGCAGAAATTGAAGAAGTCTCAGGAAGCATTATTAGGTTATATGTGATGATTGGTTGATGGTGATGATTTAATGTAAAGTTTGATTATCTCTTATATATTCTTGGGTGGAAGGAAGGGGAAAGGATGGAGAGTTAAACTCTCTCTTGATATTGAGGATTGTATCTTCCTCTTGGAGGTTTATCCCTCCCTTTACATTTGGAAGCTGTAGCTACCTTTGGAAGTCATTACTTCCCTTGAACAATAACTATTGATTATTTCTCATATATTGTGCATGGTGTATTGGTGTAACTCTTATACTATTGTTCATTGGTCATTAGATATAGTTGAATGGTTTAAGTATAAGTTTAAAAATGTTTTAAATTGTACTTGATACTGATTCACCCCCCTCTCAGTATCAACATATATAATGGAGTACAATTGGATCTCCCATGATCACTGAAGTCACATAGGTAATGGTCCAATGAAAAGGAAGCAACAACTCAAGAAAGTTGCGGCCACATACTGATGTCTTCAAGTCTTCTACACAATCCACCAAAGGTGCAAGTCTACATCATGTGAATAAAGGAGTTGAGGTCGAACACAATGATACTTCGTTTGATTACCAGTCATTGAGGTATACCGTTAACAAATGCTAGATAGGCTACCAATAATGAAAGTAGGTATCAAGGAATTAAGTACATTCTTATAAGTGTGAATAAAAGATTCAGGGTCGAACACTTGAATAATCCATCGATCAGAAGACATTGATATATTCTCAATTGTCGACGGCAAGAGAACCTGCCACTAATGACTGCAACCCTCTAGGTACTCATAGGACTCTAGGTCTCGTTTCCAGAATAGATGAGCTGAAGTTGATGGAAGGAGACCCGATGAAAGGAGAGCATTAAGAAATATCTCATCATTCAACATGAGGTACAAAGCATAAGATTAATGATTTGGAGGAAATCAGAAGAAGAACATGTTCATGAACCCACGACCCTGTGCATCTTTCGTGTGTGCCAAGTGTAATAAGTACACGAAAAAGATCCTCTGAATAGCAACCAATGAAGAAAATTGCTGACAAAGGCGAGGAAACCACCGATAAGGATAATGGAATCCAAGACACTGCATGAATCCTAATGTGTGGATATATGTCTTGCCATTGAACACAAGGGAAACCACCCAATCAACGACCAGTGATGAAATATCGACTGTTGGGTTCAAGGTTACCTACCAATGATGAAAGTAGGACCAAGGTGCGTAATAAGACTACAACATCATGTGATTCTGAGACAAATTGAGGGTATGACCGACATGCAAAGTCAAGAGTTTTGAGGAATGGATGACACAGGTTGATAGATGTCCTTTGAAAAAGAGAATGAGACATATGGAAGACTCTGACAACATAGAATCAATGATGAAACCATAAGATGTAGGAGGCATCAATCAAACTCTCCATAGGGACTGGAAGAGTAACCAGTCCATGGAGAAAACTATATGTAACAAGATCAACTTCCTAAAGCCATGCTAAACCCAAAATTATGATGACAAATGGACTCAATAACTTTGTTCTCTATTCAAAGGAGACACGACTGCTACCAATATAAGATAATACCCCCTTCCTACCCATATTTTTTATTTTTTCATAGTCAAATGAATGCTATGATACATAGGAGGAAACTAGTGTCGCAAGTAAGCAAAACTAGTTCCAGCAATGGAACATACCTATGCTTAATGGAAGGAGTTGCATGCAGAATATGGACACTTGGGGGAATGTTCCCTCATAGGTTTAGGGTGTTAAATTGTGAAGGATATAAATGAGGCTCTGCTTGGTTGAGGATGAAAAACTGCCGAGGCAAACAATTTATAATGCAAAGCGAGAATCGGATATAGGCTCAATACTGCAAGCAAGGGCATGAGATGAAATCACAACTTAACGCCAAAAAATGTCTTTTTTCATAATCTTAGTCTAATTGGTGTGAAAAAGGTATAAAATTGTACCAAATAGACGTCCTTTCAAATCCAATTTATGAGTGTGAAAGAGACAAGTTCACTCGACAATATTTTCGCTTTTTAAAAACGAGTTGGAAAAGAGCTTAAATCAAACTCGACTGGGATTCCTCTAGGCATAGGTCAACATGTTTATGAGTGAGAAATGAAGCTCAACATAAATTCATGTATTAGCTATAAGGGAATCCCGATCCTATGGAAAAAATATATGCATGGGCACCAAATGAAGCAAAGGATCTAACTAGGGTTTGGTAAGTCTCTACCATTTGATAATGACACGTCTTATAGTAGATGGAGGGTTATGTGTCACTAAGAAATGGGTTCGTACCTAAGGCATATGAGTGACAGTGATAGGATAATGCAAGTGTGCATGATGTAATGGATACATATCTTATATGTTGGGTAGAAAAAATACTTGGTCGTAGTTACGAACGGTCAACATAACACTAAAAACCACAAGAATCACTGGCGAAAACTACAAAAACCAACTCAATCCACTGCTGTATTAGTCCATTAGGAAAAAATATGATCCAAAACTATATAAAGTGGGTAAAAACTGCTATAAACAGTAAAAAAAAACAAATTTTACTTTGTCATTTGACTTTTTTACCCAAATAGTGAAAATTGGACCAAATTACCTCTGATCTTCAACTGGTGATTGTGGGAGCATTGAGTGATGGAATCAGAGACCATCTAGACCAAGTAATTCCACTTCCCCTCCTCTTCCTTTCTAGTGGATTAGATTTTTTATTTAGGTTTCAAAATTTGAGTTATTTAAGACACAAATTAGGTATTTAGGTGTATGTGGGCTACCACTCATCAGGTCGCGTATACAAAAGGTTATACGCGATTGTGAAAAAAAAATATTGCATGTACTCAGCCCTATATGTGACTGTGAATGATGCAACCCACGTACAATTCTGTAAACAAGGTTTTTGACGGTTGCTAACTCAAAAATTGATGTTTCTTTAGGAGGATGGTGCTAGAACGGAGAGAAAGGGAACATGAGGAGGTAGATGCTGTTGTGGAAAGAGATTCGGGGGCCCAAATGGCCTTGAAAAGATGCGGGTTGTACAAATTTTGGGCACTCAAAGGGATGAGGGCCCAAGTGAGGTTGCTACAATTGCTTGTGGATTACTGGGATCCAGACAATGCAAGCTTCAACCTCGATGGGAAACCATTGAGGATTTAAGTCGAGGATATATATTTCTTGAATGGGTTGTTGCGTCAGGGTGAAGTGGTGAAACTCAAAGCCCAGGGAGATGGGAACGACATGAATATAGAAGAATACATAGACGTTCACTGTATAGTAGGGATTGAGAAGGTTGGGAGTCAAATCCCCATCCGAGCGATAAATAATCTCATCCTCAAGATTGTTGTCCTCATTTTGTACCAGATCACAGGGTCGGCTTCATTGCACCAGGCATCAAGGCCGCTCATGTTCTATTCTGTAGAGTGTTTGAGACCCACGGTGTACGATTGGTGCACCTCGCTACTGGTTAATATGAAGAGCCAGTTGACAAAATGCAAACAATGTGATAAGAAGAACTTTGGGGTTGCATCGATCTTGTGTATCTTTTTATTTGAGCGGGTTCCAGGTTTGGGACCTAGAGTAGAGATCATTCATCGAGGACCTCACGATCCAACCATGGCATGGTGGACCGAGGTAATGAGACGTTAGGTAGGAGGTAGGGTGCTCACACCCTACAACGATGATTTCTTTTACTAGTGGAGATGACAGGTCATTTCTCTGGATGACTAACCCTATGAAAGGATCAAATTCAAAGGGGACCCTGACATGCCACTGCATCCAGGGACCACCTACGGGGACATAGGTATGTCAAAGTTTTTGAATATTTCATTTTTTTGTATTTTTGTATAGTAAAAAAAATATATTTTTGGATGACGTTTAAGTACTAACTAGACACTTGTGTGATGTAGACGTAGGTCTGCGACAACTAGACATGCTTCCACGACATCATTGGAGGCACCAGGGAGATGAGGCGGCAAGAGGAGAAGCAAAGAGAGTCCTTCAAAATGTATAGGGAAACCTGTCTTGTTTGACACATAGGATTCTATTGAGCACTCAACACACCCTAAAAATCCTATGTAAATCTTTTACTTTTTGGGTACCACTTAATTTTTGCACTGTCTGAATTCGATTTTCTTTTGAGAAATGTTTTGTCTTTGCTTGTTCTCTTAACTCTCATTATCTATTCAGGTTTTTTTTTTTAACTTTATGAAACTCCATGAATTAAAAGGGTCTAACACTTAAATAAGGAATCATTAGCCAAAATACTTATCTTGACGCGCTCAAGATTCAACATCGGAAGGAATTAAGATGTGAAAAAGAATCACTCAGAAAACCTCAATCACCGAGCATCGATCTTCACCAGTATCGGTGAAAGGAAGTTTTGTTTCACGACAAGTATCACATACGAACATTGTCGATAGCCAATCTCCTTCGACATCGGTAAAAGGTGAAGGGAGTAAACGTTAAGGAAGAAAGAAATGATAGTGATGATAGCCGATGCCCGACGGGCTTGTTGGAATTGGGGAAGACCGAATCGCGATGAAAATTTTGAACATGCTAAAGATTTTTCCCCAATCATTGATTCCTGAAGTGTTTCAACATCGTGAGTTTTAGAAGAATCTAATCCAAAGAAAAACACGTGATAGGTTTATCCTCGATCACCGACCCCCGATTTATTTTCGGCATCCGCGATCACAAGTTTAGTTTAGAATGCACAACTTGAAGAAAGTCCCGACTCCAACTAATACTCACGAGTTAATTCATCGGTCTTCAACGCCACATGTCTTTTCCATATTGGAGAAACATATGACCCATCTTTACCCCGAGTCATTCTTGGTCCTCTAAATCCAAGTCACACCTCCGAGCAAGTTTTGCCACGTCAACACCGTATGATGAAATCAATTGGCGTGGGAGGTTTTTCGCAGAAGGATATCAACGAAAACATCCATAACACATTGTGGATCCTCGATCCCTGGACCCTAATCCGCCCACTAAGAAAGCGACACGATGGGACGTTTTAGCGCTAGATACGTTTAGATTCGGAGCATTTAAGGGACTAATTAATTCCAAATCTCGCATTAGTTGCTACTTTGTGTGTGAATCAAAACAAATATTTGAAATTATTGATAGAAAACATCACTGTCCGTGCCTCCGCCATCAACCAACGATGAATTAAGTTGTAGAGATTCGATGAAATATTTGTTTAAATTACACTCATCACCCAGATTAAATGGTTAATACGAGAAGGTAAGTTCTCCCTTGGTTTTAAATTCTCTCAATCCATTGTAAATGAAACCATTCTACACGCAAAGGAGTTTCAGAGAATCCAGAGATGCAAAATGAGCGATTCAAAAGCCACAGAGATCCCGTGAGTAACAAATAACCTGGTTTAGCAAGCTTTATAGGTATGTACCAATCTGTGGATTTTTCATGATTGCACTTTATATATATATATATCTTATCCTGTGTTGCTTTGTACACCGTCTCTAAAAGATTTATGTCGATTGTAGGAACAATGCCTCCAAGAAATCCTACCACCAGGCGATCACCGAGGGAGCCCAAGCTGAAAGAACCAGAGGTAGGAGAAGGATCTTCTCTGGGGGCTGCAAAACAATTAGAATTTTCTCCAAGACTGGAACTAGTCATTAAAACATCTATAAATAAGGTTTTCACTCAACCTATGGCCTTTGGAGACATAGAGGCAAGCACCGGGACCAAGGTGGTACTCCCACATTGGGGGGAAATCTTCAAGAAGATCAGTCGAGAAGAATTCTTGGAACACGTCCCGCACAGTGACCCAGATGTGAGAGCACTCAACGATGAAGTTTTTGCGAATATATGAAGATCGTACCTACACATGGTAGCCAACATGACTCTAGTGTTCCCCTACATGGAAATTTTGAAGTGACTCATTGACCACACAGACAAGTATCACATAAATGTTTGATTAATGACGACAATGGCGAGTGTGTAGGAGTGTTCCTTCCGGTGGAGGTCCAAAAATATTACAAGCTTAGAGACCCGAAGGAGCGACTGAACACATATTTCGTCGTGAAATTCTATGAGCTCCATGACACTAGACGGGTAATGGCCTCATGGTGGCGAGAAGATAAGAAATACACCAACCAAACTTCCGGCTGGTACAAAATGGACAACCTAAGAGAACCATACATATTCCTAATAGCTCTCATCTTCCAGTTGTATGGGGAGAAAGACTGCTCTAGATTTTTGGAGGTGTGTATGCCTCTAGCGTACACAACAACTATTTACGAGAGTGACTTCAACTGGGGAGCCATCATTTCCAAGCAGCTGAGAATCAACATACAATAGGCTCAGACGTCGAAAGAAGGGGAGACTCCAGCCTTCTACATGGCATCATACTTACTAGATGTCATGTGTGCCAGAAACGTCTTCGCCAGCATGAACCTAAGCTGGCACGTCGCATAACTCTCGGTCCATGTATATTTTAGCGTCTTATGGGAGAACAAGTACAAAAAATTCCTACTCCCTCATCTGCGATGAATTCATCACATGCATTTATTTTATTCTTTTCAAGAAAGAGTGTTCGAGACTATTGACTGTGGCCAAAAAGGCGATATCAAAGGGCGGCCACTGGTATCTGGATGAACACGATACTTACATTAGGGTATTTTGGGCCACCAAAGAACCTCATATCCTACCGACACATGTCCCTGACCGGCTTGTAGTGGGAGAGATATGCTACCAAACCATCCTACAAGGTTACAATGCCACCCTGGTCAAGGATAAGAAGCGAGCGTTTATACCTTATGGATTCCATGTAGGCTTCTACCTAGTGAAAGACACCGCTCAAGCCAAGCAAGAAGGGCTGATCCAATAAGAATTCCAATTCTAGACCATCTACTTCTGCAAGCACAACCCAAAGGTTATATTCTTGAAACATGCTTCTCAAGTGTCGTCCTACTGGCCATATTCCCATGACAAGTTTGAATATGAAGTCTTCATAGAAAATTCCCAGGATTGGGACGAAGTTGTGGCAAGGATGGCTGATCCCAAAATGACTAGGTTCAAAGCCATGAGCCTGGATGAACATGCAACGATCCTAGAACAATCGGATCAAGAGGCCCTCAGGGCCATAGAAGAAATGATAACAACCAAAGCAGAAGAAGCCCCCCTGGTAGTCCCGACACAAGGTAGAGGTACCCCCATGGCTCAGGACATGCGGGAGAGGGTGTTACTCATGATATAATAGGCGCAACAGATAATTGATCAACTACAAGATGAACCAGACCTCATAAGTATGACAAGGCTCCCCGACGACAACCCAGATGAAAGCCAGATAGGCCCAAACAGCCTTGAACGGATAGAAATCGATGAAATCACCATGTTACATGACCTTGAATTCACAATTCCACCAACTGGATCGCTGACATGTGTTTCGAATCAGCTAGAGACAATCAGAACATCAGGGAGAACAAGTGTGCCAAACCCCCTAAGCGAACTGATAAAAATATATGATGATGATGGAAGCCCAAAACTATCCCTTGTGACCCCTGTACATATCGAAGAGGAAAATGAATGGAGAAGACATCTTCCCCTGTTCCCGATGCTCAAATTCAGAGGCTTCCACAAAATGAACAAGAAGTTGAGAGTGCCCTAGACACGGAGCTGCCCAATGCACCGGAAACACAAGCAGATAGTCCGAAGGACGAGCTAGGGTCAGACAAACCAAAGGATGGAGCTCCACAGCAGGAAATCAACATCTCAATGGCCGATGATCAAGGAAGTATCGAGCCTACCCTTGATGCCTTAATTTCAATTGGTACTCAAACCCCCGATGAGTGACATACATAAGCCGGGACTTCATAACACATGGAAGATGTTCGTGAATCCAATTTTAAAAACGTATATACCATTGGGAGTCTGGGGAATACACTCACCTAGGGAGATCAAAAAATCCCCGAACCCATGGACGAAGTAGCCGACATACATGCCATCACTTATGACTAGAAAAGGAAGGCTATTGTCCAGAGAACCACCAAGAAGAGGAGGATAACTTTAGATTGCTCCATCCTCATCACTACGGAGGAAAACCTGATCAACATAGAGCATGTTAAAATGTCCAAACTTATCAGCACAGGGATGGAAATCATAGATTCCACCTTGGATAGAGATAAAAGGGATGAAGAGGAGCTGGCTGCTGCTTTAAAGGAATTGGAACATTTGTGCCAGATGGAGAAATATTACCAGGACACCACACAGGTCGCGGTGTACCTAAGGAGAAAATTCAAGGAGGCCTACAACAAGTTTACAGATGAAGGACACCTTTTCACTGTAAGGATAACTGAGTTGCAAGAAGATACCCTCATGGCACTAGCCACGTGCAAATATATGGAGAGGTGGTACGAGAAGGCACAACAAGCCATGGAAAGAATCGACTATATTAACATAATGAAAAAGGGTTGGGATGCCAAATAGCATGACATCCGGGTGCTAAGGGAAAGCATCATCGACCACATAAGGAAATCAACCAAGTATTGGGTTAAAATGTCCCAGGAACCTCACCGAGAAATCCAAGAGAAATGGGCCAAGTGCGAGAAAAACTATATCAAGATCAATCGGGTGATGAAAGACATCATAATGCCCGATTTTGGCACACTCGATGACTTTGTCAACTTCCGTGACATAATAAAGTCGCACACCGAGAAAGACTCATCATGGTCCGAATAAATAACAAAGGTGACATACACGATGCCAGTTCAGGTGCGACAGTTTATGTATCACCCAGTCAAAGCTCGGGCTATGCTGGAACAGTTAAGTGCCAGTATAGTCAAGTATCGGGCACATGCGGTAGAGATAAGAGAGATTCACTAGATCCCAAAGGAACAACATATATTCCTGTATGCCAACACCTGTGAGGATCTCTTCATCAAGTGGTCGAAGTATGAGAAGAGTCACCTACTTAAGTTATATCCTGAGATGACTCTTAGAAAGACTGATAGAAGAAGGTGCCATATGGCGAGTTTTGTTTTACTTAGTTTCACTTTACCAATTATTTTTAGTTAATATTATGTTATAAATAGGAGAATCGACCTATTTGCAGAGGTCGATGGTTGTTGCAAAAAACTCTCATTTTTAGTTTTGTTAAGAACTATTTCAGAGTTTCCTTTAATTGAGAAGTCCTTTTGGGACTAGAGACAAGTTTTTGTTTTCATCAAATGCGTGTATGATTGGATGTGGAGAATAATTATTTCTTATTTCGTCTCATGAGTGGATGTAGTAACGAGTAATATCTATTAAATCTGTTGATAAGTTATCTGATTCGATGTTTTATAGTTCTTGTCTTAAATGATGAAAATAAATCATTGTGTTATTATGTGATTGATGATTAGATTTGAGTGAATTATTTTACTTGCCATTGTTTATCACATGCATGTTTTCTTCTGATAATTTGTATCTCAATCAGTAATTGGAATACCTGCATGGTTAACGTATTAGTACTAGGCCTGTGGTAGATGATCACTGTCTGCATGCTAGAATGAAAGGGTTATCCCAAGCTCAGCCTCTTCTCCAGTAGTTAAGTTTGTTCCCATTTTGTCAGTTAGTTGGTTTATACTAGCTTTATCTTATATCGGTCCTACCTAAGAGAAAACATAAAAAAGAGAATGTCCGAACTGAAGGAGAAACCCTTCATAAGAAAATGTAAATCCCATCGATTATTTTGGTCGGATTGCAAAATCTGGAGAACCATTCCACTATTAAATGATGCAGAGTCTAATTGGGCATCGGTGGTGGGTTTGGTTCCTGCTGTTGATTTAAAGGGATTTAGGACCCCTCAACAGAATTGGTGCTAGAAGGAGGGTTGAAGAATGAATGGCTAAATGTGTATTCCACATAATATATCAGACAACCTTTAGATTCAAAACAACCCACATGCATGGCTAGTCATTCCCAAGATAGCCCACACACACTGAGTACTCCCGAAACGAGTAAGTCACCCCAACCCAAGGAAGAATGCTTGTTCCCTGATATACCTTACGCTTTTCCTCATGAGGAATTGAATCAATTCATAAGAATCACAAGAGCATATGCCCAACAGATTGATGCGTTGCCCTTAGCTCCATTACTTCCTCGAAGAAAACAAATAAGCATACTAGTGGTCGAATCCCCAGACTAGGTTTTCGTGCACACAGTGGAAGACCTAATAGATTTCACCCTCACCGAAATCAAACATCCTCTTAATCTAATCCCTGAAACACCGACCGATAATTACTCTGAGCCTGATGACTTTTCTTAAGAAGAAGAGTTCAACTCAGAAAGATCTGAAGACATGGAAGACAACAATGACCATGAAAAAGAAAGGGGAAACACACCTCAGAATAATCAACCTTGGTTGGCCAGAGATACGCTGGCCATCCCCGGATGAGTACATAACCTCCCCTGACACCCAGATAACTTACTTCCTAAATTTGACCCTGAAACCTTAGGATTTTATGAAGACCATATTAAGAAATTCATACTAGCTATCAGACTTATGAATGTCCAACATGAAGACATAGTTTGCAGGCTATTCCCATACACTTTTGAGAACTCAACCTCCACATGGTATTTTAACTTACCTGTAGGGTCCATAACTAGTTGGACGAAGTTTCAAATAGATTTTCTAGATAAATTTGCTGAAGAAACCACTACAGGAGATTTGATGGCTGAATTTTTTGTCGCCACCATGAGTTCGAAGGAAAGAGTCAAAGGCTTTAATAAAATATTTACCACTGTTATCACACTGTAAATTTTGTCTGGCTAATAGAAAAACAATAGAGGTAACTTTTTCATCGTACTTTAGAGCTGGGCACTAGTCTGCTCAACTCAGAGAGGGCTCTCTCGTGTCACTTGATATATCTTTGGCAATCGATGGCTAGATTTTAGATTGTTTTGGGTTTTTTTTTAGAAAGTTGCTGGCAAGGAAAGGGAAGGACACTCGGGCTATGGATTTGAAAGTAAATAAACAATAGCAGGCCATTAGAACTATGCAGAGGAGAAAGGATAAATGAGGCAATGAATCTGAGTTGTAAATTGAAATTTTCAGGGTGAAAGAGGAAAAGGAGAAACAATTAACCACATCAGAGCATTATTAAAATGAATTCTGAATTAGCTGAGAAGAAGATCACATAGTCTAAATTGCTTGAGTCGAGAGCATCATAAGATGAATTATGGACTTCTAACTCTCCAATTTAAACAGAAGAAAAATAAAAATGGAAATTTAAGGCACGAGGAATACATACTATGCGAGAAAACATAACTCATATCACAACCGTTAGAATATTTTCATAAAAAGTTCAAACGCTTCTGCATTATGTAATCAATTTGGCTCCAGGAATTTACAAAGTCTTCCTTCTATGAGGGCAGGCCCCTCTCTGGTCAGTAATTTTTTCATTCATCTTAGGAATATTATATAGACAAATTACATCCAGGATTCAAAATGAATCAACTACCCCACTGTTCCAAAATCAGACGTCGGTTACAAAAAAGAGTAACGTATAATAACTGCTTTCCTACTTTATAGGGAGTGTTATAAACAAGACTGACATATTTGATATTTTCTCTCTAAATGCCACATGTCTACATCATTAAAAAATTCTCTGAAGCATACTAAATTTAGCTTGAAAACTATTTCAGATTAACAATTTCTTCCTTCAAGGTGTCAAGCCAAGCAGACTGATTTTCTCCAATGCTTTCAACCACCTCAGTTTTTACCTCTGTCTTTTGATGCTTGCTCTACTTCCTTTGACAACTCGTGTATGGTGCTCGTTTGCGTATATGTTGATGATTAAATCCTTCATGATGGGATTTAATCTGACCTCTTTATCCGCTCCCAGATCTCCTGTAGGCTTTGTATGAAATTTCGTTGCTACGATTCGAGCAACCAGTTTCTCTTTCTTCTTCAATGATGAATTTTTCATATTCATTGAAAATCCTGGTTCACTGAAGGCTACTCGGTTTGCTTTTTCCATGTTTCCTAGTTTCACAGAAAACATAAGTTTATCTCCCTTAATTGTACAAAAAATAGGAAGCTGATCCAATTTGTAATTACCTTGTTTATGAATGAAGCGTTGATTGCCCAAAACAAAGTAATGCCACCCATATTTTGAAGGAAAATAGTCATCGAGTTCTAATCATGAATTACTAACAAATTACTTACAAGTACAATGGTTTTTCACACTCGACCAATCTACTCTGAATGATGAGCCTTCTAATTGGTCATCTGGCAGTGCTCACCTGGCATTTCATGGACGAAAAGTACTCGAACAAGTGGCGTGAAGTGATTTGACTGGCCATCCCTTTCCCCATGCAATCCTTGGATTTGACATACATCAAATGGATTTTTGACATGTGACATTAGGGTGAACTTGGGTGGTTTCATTCTTACCCAGTCTTCCCCCTGATATGCATCTGGTGGTGCCACGTGCCTTCGAAACAAAACCACAATATTTTTATTGGCCCGCCTCTCATATGTTAACCAATGCACTATTATCTTTCCCGATGCGTCCTTCGACTGTTGATTCAGAAGCGTTCAATATCACGATCCATCGGGCCCCATCTACTTTACCTTTCTACTATATTTATCCATGTCTGCCAGATACGACCTTTTCTGCCAGTCTGTCGCTCCTCCATACTAACTTAGCCTCCTGCTAATTTTCGAGGCTGGGTTTCCAACATAATTTTTTTTATAGTGATAACATAGGCTCCAACTGGGGATGCTATCCTCCCTGTGAGGTAGGAAAGAACAATATACCCTATACCTTATCCATTGGGCTTCTCATAATAGCTGTGTTCTAGGCTCTGACCTGGAGATTGAACGTTGGGTATATTACTAAAAATCTAACTGAAAACTTTACTTGGGAATTGAAAATGCTTGATCATTAAGCTTATTCACACCTACCTACCCTAATAGTTTAAATGAGCTTCAAATCAAATGAAGTCAAAATGATAATGTAACCATGTAAGCATCTTATCTAACACTTGGTTTCTTTTCACATACCTAATCTGACCTCTGCTTTCCAACGACTCTTTTGGGAAGTCGTATATGGATTTGATTCCTAGGATTTCAACAATATTGAGACTGTTCACTGTTTCTAGCAAACTTGAAAATGAATATTCCAACACATGCATAAGGCCCAAATTACATCTCACTTCTTCCACTGTATTTTGGTTTTCATGTGATCCACCTTGTCGATTCTCATCAAGAAGATGAAAGATCTATTGAGATGGATGGAAGTAACAACTTCATGAAACAGAAGATAGTGGTGGCATCATATGTAGATTCTGATTATGAATATTCTCCATATAACATGCCATGGGGTCATGAAACACATGAGGGAACAATTGTTTTTTAGGAGTTAAGACAAAAGAACATGCTTCCCTCACAAGTGTTTTTTGTTATCGATCTACTTCTTGAATCCCGAGAGTGTTCTTGAATGGAACATTAGTGATAGGTTTGTCTACAAAAACATCCATACATTCTTGAAAATCTTCAAATATGAAAACCATATTATGTGTATCGAGGCTATCCTCCTTTTCATCAAACAATTCAAGTGTGGTTTTATCAACCTTCTACAAATTTGCTTGAGAAATGTCACTTTGACTTTCAAATGAATGAATGGAAGTAAGTTCCTGCTCATAATCTTCTAGCAGGTGTGAAAAGACAACATCATGAACTATTTCACAATCTAGATTTTCCATGGATGCATTTTCAAAATCATGATTTTCAAATGAATCAAATAAAACAACTGCCCTTTCATTATCTTTTTGTATTTCTGATTGAAGAGTGGCATACACTGTTTTGTTGCTTTCCTAAAACTTTGTGTTATTTGTTTGTTCACTACTTGAAGTCTCCATAGATGTAGTTTCAAAAACCTCATCTCTGTTTAGGCCACTTAGAAATTGGACCACCGCGTCATTTTCAGGGGAAGAAAGACAACTTTGAAACACTTTGTCTTGCTAGAAATATTATTACATATCTATATTAGTTTCAGGGGGAGGAAAATGACCTTTAACAACAATTTCTTG
This sequence comes from Picea engelmannii, assembly GCA_009831015.1. NCBI lineage: Eukaryota > Viridiplantae > Streptophyta > Pinopsida > Pinales > Pinaceae > Picea > Picea engelmannii. Next base: position 536,837 of record ML782988.1, read on the forward strand.
ATCAACTTCATCTTCATTTTCAGGCTAGTAGCTGAGCACAGTCTGCAATTCTAAACTGAAATAACCTCCCATGTAATCAACCACATGATCATTTAACGCTTCTGAAGGTCGTTGGTCTTCCTCATAAACAACCATTTTCTTATGTAAATGAGTGCTATTGCAATCAGACTTTCTTGCTTCTTTTGTTACCTCATGATTTTCTTTCAACAACTCAAAGGAAGAAAAACACAATTGAAGATGTTTTTTATTTGTAAGTCCATTGTACCTTGGATATTCAACATCATGTCTGGAGGATGTCTGATTTGAAACATCATAAGCATTTTTTTTCAACAATTCAAATGAAGAAAAACATAAAGGCAAAGAATTCCCTTCAGCTGTTTCAGTACCCTCTTCTCTATGACTATGATATGTAAGCTAGTTTCTATTGTTATACTGATGGAGGACATTTCCTGATAGAGGAAATGCACTTGGCTATTCTGGGAGATCATTATCATAATCATCATCATATTGATCATAAATAGGCAAATCGATAACATCTGCAACATTGTCTAACAAGAAAAAACTTGGGACATCAATTTGTTCCTCAACAAACTGATTTGCAAGCTCATCTTCTTGACCATATTCAAATGAATATATGAAACAATCATCTTTATGCTCTCCATGGGGTGGATCAAAAATTGCATAAGTACCTTCCCTTTCAATAAGTGGGATACGATCCTCTGCAAAATGATTTTCATTCAAAACTTCAAAAGGACTTATGATATCATCAATCTTATGCTCAAGATTCCATTCAAATGTTCTCTATTCACATTCATCCTTATGTCCTGGAACACCCATTTTTCCACTTTGAATTTTTTTCACATGCTAGGATATTGTGTTGAATTTGCTGAGCATCACTGGACATTTGCTGTAAGGTCACAGGTTTCCTTTCCATAAGGAGGAAAGACAAATCTGGGTGAAGAGTAGTGGCATACTAGAGCATAGCTTCAGTTGGTTGAATTTCTTTGGGAAGATCATAATAATTACTGGAAAACCTTCTACTAAATGTGGAAATGGTCTAAGTTCTTTTCACTTTCAAGGCATAGAATTCTATAAGATGCAGGTCTAAATATTTTTTCTTACCCCAGAACTTTGAAAAAACACCCTTCAATTCTTCCCATGAGACAATTTTTCCTGGTTGCAAATGTTTGAACCATTCTTTGGTATCTCCTTTCAAGGATTGAGAGAAATCCCTCATACACACATCATCGTGATTAATCTCAAACAAATCTACAAAATGCTCAAAACCTTGGATGTGTTTTTCGGCTGTGATGGTACCGTGTTCCTCATCAAACACAGGTAGGTACTCATAGTACTTTGGAGGGAGATCATGAAGGATGTGTGATCCAGGGGATCAATTTTTTCTCAAAATTCAAAGTGCTTGGAATTGCTTCAAATCAAACAGGTGTGTAGGCCTCATCATCATGAACCCAATGCAACTCGAACGAGTTTAAACGGATGTCAAATGAGTGAGATATCGCGTTCTGTTCAAATTGTCAAACAGGAAAAAAAGATTTGCTGACTGTACAATCCGTATAGTTGTTGACGTGGCAGGGCTGTACGCTGACATGGCAGGACCATACACTGACGTGATAGGGCCATACGCTGATGTGGCAAGGCTGAGTTGGCAGTTGTGAGGTCGAATCATATCTTGACATGTGGCATATCTTTGGCAAGTGGGATGGTGCCACGTGGCACCATTTTTTAGTTTGGTTGGTTGTCAAAACTATATGGAGTCCATGGGGGTCGAACCATGGACCTCCCACCACGGTGGAGCACCTTCACACGGTGTGGGCTACCAATAGCCCACACGTTATTTCTTAACATATATATGGTTTTGATTTTATTTAAGTTTGAATTGTATTATGGTTTGGGCGCGAACAGGGCTGGGGCTAAGCCCCAACCCCCATTCATATGTGGACCACTATATGACCATATGCGCATGCGTTTAAATGGATTCAAAACCCCCATGTGTGTTTGAACACTTGTTGTTTTCTCTTTGGTTGAAACCTATCCTTTTTATGCGCGATCACATGGACCATATGCCCAACGACTTGGTGGTTAGGGGGCTAGGTTCCCTAACCATTCTACAGTTGTGAACGGGTTGCGATTATGTGCTGGTGCTAGGTTTGAACATGGAAAAATGCGCAGAGGCTAGGTTGGACACACAAAGGTGCATTTTGGCGATCCAGAGACAACAAGTTTGAAGGGGAGCTTCCATGAAGCCTATCTTCTTCAATTTTTGGCCAAATCAGGTGCTGAAAAAGCCCAGCTAGGGGTGTTTGGACGTTTTGAAGCCTTTGGAGCCATATATTTGGCATTTTGAGCATTGTAAAGCACATATTTTAGCACTTTGAGAAAATAATATAAAATATCCATTGGAAGCTGGACTAGGAGATGTAGCCCAAGAGAGGGGTGAACTCCTTTATCATTTGTTGTGTTATGTGTTTACTATTCATTGTATTTTGCTGGTTATTATTGCATATTGAATGTGTAATTTCTATAAAATTTGTGTTTGCAAATTGATCCTTTTGCATAAGAACACTTAAATAAAACTTGCAAATATTTTCAAGAATACAAGCCTTTATCATTTTTAGATCAATGTGGGGTAATTTCAAGGGTGTGTATCTGTGTTGGATATTGGGGGGTGTTGAACTAAGCACAAGGGATGAAATATAAACCTTGGTCTCATGAGGTTTATCATCTTGGTTGTAGTTATCATATGGTTCAGGTGGGAGTTTTTGATCAAGGTCAGCAATAAACTGAGGGGATATTTGTATAATCTTAAGAGGAGGGTATGCAACTTCAGGATTATCATGATCATTGTTTGCATGCAGTAGGTTTGTCTTACATGTTCAGGCAAGTACTAGAAGCAACTTATAACAAACAATAAAATTCCTTGGAAAAATTCCCATTTTAAGTACTTGTTTTCTTCCATAATTCATTTTCATACCTCTGTTAAGGATGTCATCTTCGGATAGTGGAGTCGCCAATTATAGTCTGGAAGCTGGATTATGCATTGAGAGTGGAGTCGCCAGTGAAAACTTAAATTTTTGGATTCTTCTACCAGTGGAATCACCTTCAATCTTATTTTTTAATGTGTGGCGTCGCAAGAGAAGGAATACAACCAATATGTGCCTAAGTTCCTGCTGCTCTCAGACCTTAGAACTGAACCATGTTGTTCTTTCCCAGGGAAATTTTTTCCTTTGTTCCTTGGCAACGGTGCCAGAATGTTAGCACTCTGTAAATTTTGTCCAGCTGATAGACAAATGATAGAGGTAATTGTATCAACCTACTTTAGAGCTGGGCACTAGCCTGCTCAACTCAGAGAGGGCTCTCTCGTGTCACTTGATATATATTTGGAAATCAGTGTCTAGATTTCAGATTGTTTTGGGTTTTTTTTTATAAAGTTGCTGGCAAGGAAAGGGAGGGACACTCAAGGCTATGGAGTCGAAAATAAATAAACAATAGCAAGCCATTACAACTATTTGTTGATCAAGGTTGGTTGTCATTGATGTAAATCCTTGAAGAAAGCCCCACAACACAAAGGTTTGGGTAATGGACCCAAGATTGTTTGATGTAAAGATGACTCATTATTGTCTTGTCATGGTTGATAAGAAGTAAAGATGGATGAAATCCAAAGTGGTCCCCTTATGGTGAAAGCCCTCACGGGAAGATGCTTTGCGGAGTAAGAGAACCCATGCTTAATTGTGGAATAATGAGATCCTAGATGGATAGTGCTTGTCATTCCATTTCTGGTGGTATGTGGAATGTCACATAACTCCTCACGGTTAGAGAGTTATGGCCATGAGAAGTTGAAGACCCCAGGTTTGGGTAGTGGACCCGAGTTTGTTTGATGTATAACAGTATGAGTTATGATATATTTTCAGATAATACTATTCTATATGGATAGTACATGTCATTCCATTTCTGGTGGTATGTGGAACGTCACATAACTCCTCACGGTTTGAGATTTATGGCCTTGCAAAGTTGGAGGACCCTCATATGTCATCTAGAAGCCCCAAAAGGTCAAAGTAGTTAAAGTGGTAAATAATTTAAAAGGTAAATAATAAAGCTAATTAATGAGTGTATTATAATTCAAAGTGAATACAAAATAAATTATTTAAATAATAATTTTAATGGAGAAATTAGAAGTGGGTTAACCCTAAAATAAGGAAAGTGGGGCCAAGTGACCTAGAAGATGTTTTTAAGGAAGCTACTTGGAGAGTATAAATAAGAGGCACGGCTCTCTCATTTTAATCACACTTGAGAATATTGAATATCTATAGGTGTTTTAGGTAACCAAGGATATATAAGAAAAAATTCAGAGGGAAGGTGAAGAAAAGAAGGCCGAAATGCAAGGAAGGATAAATTCTTTTGATGGTGCTTTCTAAGGTATGTTATTTACATGTCATCTCACCATTTTAGCTATAACTTTTTTTATATAATGATTCATACTGTGAAATTAATATACCATTTATAAAACATATCCAAGTATCCATGGTAAAAAATTCAGCTTGTGGGTCTTTGTATTTTTGGAGTTATACTTTGTGGAAAATAGAGTTTGTGGCTAGTCCCGAAACTAGTAAAAAACATGTGTTTCGGGTAAAAACGTCATAACTTATTCATAACAGATCCAAATTAAGTGAAACAAAATGTTTTGGTTAGGTTAACGTCGATAGTATGTTGTGTAACAATTTCATATAAATTCAACAAATATTTCGTGCGAGGAACGCTCTACAAGGTCGCTCTCTAGAATAATCCAGAATTCAGCAAGGTATGTCATTTTTGATGTAACTCTTTTTTTAAGAGGTTCCAAGTAGTGAAACCTAGAGGAATTGTATAAAACACACTGAATAACATTGTGTATTAGTTTCAAATCTTTATACATTACAGGTACAAAGTTATGATTACTTCAAGTTAGGGCTGTTGACTAATCCAAAACTAGGCATGTGAGACTAAAGAAAAGTTTGATGAAAATGCTAGTCTCTTGTTGTTGAAGTTAAGGAAGGTTTGTAGGAATGTGATCATATACACCAGGTCTATTACAGAGCTACAAATCAGATTTGGATGATGAAATTTATGAGGGCTTTTGGTTGAGGTACATGTTGAGTACATGGTTGAGACAAGTAGTTGATGAGTTGGCACATACATGAAGTGTATAGTTGATGACGTTGGTACATATTGATGAGTCATAGTTGATGAGTAGTTGACACATGATTGGTACATACTTGGTACATGGTTGGATGCACTTTTTTATGGTACATGTTGATTACAGGTTATTTGGCACAGGTTGGTGCATGGTTGATGCACTTGTTTATGGTACAGGTTGATTACATGTTGAGGTACATATTGATGCATGGTTTAGATTTATTGGTACAGGTTTACAATGGTATATCTCACAGTGACAGGTTGATAGTGTTTCCATCATTCTACTTCTACTTCAGGGTGGCAGGACGGGGCAAGGATAGGTGGTTGTAGACACCTTCTGGTTGTAGCCAGAGAACATAGGGGGTTGTAGCCTCCTTCTGGTTGTAGCCAAAGAATTGGGCAGTTGGAGCTTCCCTCAGGTTGTAGCCTGAGAAACTAGGGGGTTGGAGCCTCCTTCCATTTGTATATGGAAAAAAAAGGAAGTTGGTGCTTCCAATGAATGTAATTCTTCAAGACATATAAGAAAAAACATTCCGTGGTTTTCTCCTGATTTGGGTTTCCACGTAAAACACTGGTGTACTATGTATGTGTATGTTTGTTCATTTGTTCATTGCTTATTTAATCTGCATTTATTGGATGATAATTGTTCATTGATATAACACTTGGATTATATGGTTAAAAAAGATTAAATTGCTCTATTTTTTATTCACCCTCCCTCTCAGTAATCCAAAAATTGGTATCAGAGCAGGTTCCTTCATAAATCAGTTTAATCACTGAAAGGTAGATCATGGAGAGTACCAACTCATATAAAAATGGAATACCACAATTTGATGGACATAAGTATGCTTTTTGGAGGATAAGGATGAGGACATATATATAGGCACAAAGATTTCAAGTTTGACAATCAATTGTAGATGGATACACATCACCAATAGTTCCACCAACAAATGACAAAGCAATAAAACTCAGTGAGAATAATTCCAAAGCCACAAATGCACTTTTGAATGGTCTCTGTGATATGGTATTCACCAAAGTTGCACACTGTAAATCCGCTAAAGATATTTGGGACAAGCTTCAAAATATTTATGAAGGAGATACAAAAGTCAAAGAAGCAAAGCATCAGACTTACAAAGGTCAGTTCGAACAACTAAAAATGAAGGAAGATGAAGATATCGTAGCCTACTTCTTACGAGTCGATGAAATAGTGAATGAAATCATAGGATTTGGAGAAGAAATTGAAGAATCTGTAATTGTTCAAAAGATACTAAGATCTCTTCCTATGAGATTCAACCCTAAGATATCATCACTAGAAGAAAGATCAGATATGGACTCAATAAGCATGGATGAACTGCATGGAATCTGCATAGCATATGAAATGAGAAATGAGCAGGAAAATCCAGATGTAAAAGAAGCAGCCTTCAAGGCATCCAAAAGATCAAAGAAAAAGAAAAAGGAACAAGAAGAATATAGAAGCAACAGTGACGCCTCAGAAGATGACGAAGAAGTGGCCAACTTCGTCAAAATAATGAACAAGGGAACCAACAGTAGGTATAGAGGTATGATCCTTTTAATTTGTTTTAATTGTGATGGTATTGGTCATTTTGCTAACAAATGTCCTCATAAGAAAAAGAGAAATGATGAAGGTTACTCAAAAGGAAAACACACATATAAAGGCAAAAAAACTACAAAGAAAGTTTTCAAGAAAAGATTATACACCAAAAAAGACATCTCATCATCAGTTGAAGATGAAGTTAGTGACAATGAGACAGGAAGAGTTCTATTCATGGCAGTAAAAGACTCTGACAAAGAAGACTCTGAAGAAGAATATGAAGAATTCGAAGAAGAATGTGAAGAATTCGAAGAATAAATTGAAGAGGCAGAAGTTGAATATCGAGAAGAATTAATGTGTTCCATAGAAGTTATTAGAAGAGAAAAGAAGAAAAACAAGAAATTGCAAGCAGAACTAGACAAGAAAAATGACACTCGAGAACTAGAACAAATGATCACAAAATTGAAGGTTCAAATAGAAGAAGATACAAGAATTGAAGAAGCACTCAAAGAACAACTAGAATAAAAGGACAATATCATTGGAAACTTGGAAGCAAAGGTTGTCATACTAAGAAAGGATATTCAAAAAAAAAAATTCAGAATAGCTCAAAAGTTCTGAATGATATTATCAGTAGTCAAAAATCTCATCTTGACAAGTCCGGACTTGGATACAATCAGACAAAAAAGGGATCAAGCTCCAAAACAACAGAGAAAGAAACAAATCCAAAGAGTTATGCAGAAACAATCAAAGAGGATAGGAAGATATACAAGGAAGATTATAGGGACACTCCTCTACCAAGAAAATTTAGATTTCAGAATCAACAACGAACATATAGGCCTCAAGAAGAAGAAGGATTCATAAGAACACCTCCTTTCAAAAGATCTTCAACTCCCAGGTATCAAACTATATTTTTTGGTTAATGTTATGCATGTAATAATTTTGGACATAAAGCTGTGAATTGCAGAGCTAACAACATTAATAGTAACAACTTTGAGAGTTATACACAAATGGATTATTCAAGGAGACCTAGTGACACACAAAGAAGAAGTTACAACAGGTTTGAATCTTTGATCACTGAAGTGGAATGTTACAAATGTAACAATTTTGGACACATGGCCAAGGATTGCAGAATGACAATCCCTCCTAAATAACCTCAATAGAATAACAACAGTCACAGACAAGAACCTCAGAAAATGACATGGATAAGAAAACAATATCAGTATAACAATGAAGAATGCACAGTCGCTCTACAAGCTAAGCAGAAGAAACACAGTTGGTATGTTGACAATGTATGTTCAAAACACATGACAGGTGAGAAAGACAAATTGATTACATTATGAAAAGAAAAAAGTGGATCAGTCTCCTTCGGAAATGATAATTCATCCAAAATCATTGGAGAAGGCACAATCCGAATTGGGAACAAGAATGAAAAGGCACAAAATGTTCTACTGGTAGAAGATATGAAACATAATCTTCTAAGTGTGAGTCAAATGTGTGACCAAGGTCATAAACTTACTTTCGATTCAAAAAAGTGTGAGATAAGAAAAAAAGGTTCAGGGAAATTGGTCGGTACAACTGCAAGAACTTCAAACAACATATATGTGTTAAGTGAAATTGGAAATAAAAAGTGTTGTCTAGGAAAGGAAGATGAAAGTTGGCTATGGCATAGAATAATGGGTCACATGCATTTTGATAACCTTGTCAAAGTTAGCAAAAGAGAAGCAGTCATAGAAATGCCCCAGATCACAAAACCAACCAACACTTTATGCAATCATTGTCAACAAGGAAAGCAAACAAAGACCAGGTTCAAATCAAAGGAATATTCAACAACAAGACCACTGGAAATTGTGCACACTGATCTAGTCAGACCAACTACAACAAAGGGCTTAAAAGGTGAAAAATACTTTATGTTATTAGTTGATGATTATACAATAATGACTGCAGTTTTATTTCTCAAGAACAAGTCAAAAGCTTTTGAAAACTTCAAGATCTACAAGGAAATGGTTGAAAATGAGATGCATTCAAGAATCAAATGTTTGAGATCTAATAATGGAGGAGAGTTCACTTCAAAGGAATTTATGGACTACTGTAACAGTCATGGAATAAAAAGACAATTCTCCATTGCTAGGACACCTCAATAGAATGGAGTTGTTGAAAGAAAGAACATGACAATACAAGAAATGGCTCGAACAATGCTAATGGATTCCAAATTGACAGATATATTTTGGAAACAGGCAGACCAGAATCAAAGGAATAAGAAAACAAATAAATGGAATAAATTTTCGAAGAAGAAGATGAAAAAGAAGTAGAAGAGGAAGATAAATATGAAGAGAATCCAACAGAAGCAGAAGAGAAAGTTCAGAAAGTATCTCCAAAGACACCTAGCAAATGAGTACAGAATAATCATCCTTCAGATCAGATTATTGGAAACAAAGATGTAGGAGTTGAGACTAGAAGAAAAATCCGTTCACCGGAACAAACACACCTAGCACTCTTATCTACAATTGAACCAAACTATTTTGAAGAATCCAACAAGGATGAATTTTGGAATAAGGCCATGGATGAAGAATTGGATCAAATAAAGAAAAATGACACTTGGGAATTGGTTCCAAGACCAAAGAATAAGAATGTGATTGACACAAAATGGGTTTTCAAGAATAAATTGAATGAAGATGGACAGGTTACAAGGAAAAAATATAGATTGGTATGTAAAGGATATGCACAGATTGAAGGAATCGACTTTGAAGAGACATTTGTCCCAGTTGCCAGAATGGAAACAATCCGTTTACTTTTAG
>ML782988.1:546467-560628 GCA_009831015.1 Picea engelmannii
GTAAGTCAAGGTAATATTTTATTAATTGAAGTTTATGTTGATGATATTATTTTTGGTAGTGATGATGACAGGTTAAGCCAAAAATTTGCAAAAGACATGCATAATGAATTTGAAATGTCGTTACTTGGAGAAATATCCTTCTTTCTGGGACTTCAGATATGTCAAAGCAACCAAGGAATTTTTATTTCTCAAACCAAGAATATCAGAGAAATGATGAAGAGGTTCGGAATGGAAGATTACAAACCAATCATCACTCCCATGCAAACTAGTTGTAAGTTGAGAAAAGATGATGATTCGAAGTCTACAGATCAGAGGCAATATAGGTCAATGATTGAAAATCTACTATATGTGAAAACATCCAGACCAGATGTAATGCAAGCAGTTGGACAGGTGGCATGATTTCAAGCAGCAACAAAGGAATCACGTGTATTAGCAGTAAAGAGGATTTTCAGATATCTCAAAGGAACAAAAGAGTTTGGATTATGGTATCCAAAAGGAAAAGATCTATCACTTATTGCCTAAATAGATGCAGATTGGGTAGGTTGTATTGATGAATGACGAAGCACCAGTGGAGCAACGTTCTACTTAGGTGAGTGTTTGGTATCATGGGTAAGCAAGAAACAATCATCAATATCTCTATCTACAGCTGAGGCAGAGTATATTGTAGCAGCAACATGTTGTACACAGGTTCTTTGGATGAAAGAAACTTTGACAGATATACAAATTGAGTATGATGAGACCATTCCAATATATTGTGATAATACAAGTGCCATCAATATCTCAAAAAACCTGGCGATGCACCCAATATGAAGCACATTCCAATCAAGTATCACTTTCTACAGGAATAGGTTGCAGAAAAGAACATCAGAGTTGAGTATGTGGGCACAAAAGAACAAGTGATAGACATATTTACAAAACCACTTCCATGGGAAGCCTTTGAATATATTCACCAAAGAATTGGAGTTATTTCTACTCCAAAATGAATTCTTTTTGAATTATTATCTTATATGTCTTAGATGTACACGAGGAAGCACCATAAGAGGATAGTTCAGTCAGGGGGAGCAACCCCGGATGGAAAGATACCTTTGCCATTGATGACAAAGGGGGAGAGATTTATTAGATGCAGAGGACAGAGGCATGGTTCTAGGGGGAGAAGATTTATCATATACAGATGATAGAGGCAAATTTATCAGATACAGAGGATAGAGGCATGGTTCCAGGGGGAGCATGAGTGATATGATTTCAGTATTGCATTAGAGTGTTTCCATAAATTCCAAAGGTGGAGATTGTTGACTAAGGTTGGTTGTCATTGATGTCAACCCTTGAAGAAAGCCCCGAAGCACAAAGGTTTGGGTAATGAACCCAATATTTTTTGATGTAAATATGACTCATTATTGTCTTGTCATGGTTGATAAGAAGTAAAGATGGATGAACTCCAAAGTGGTCCCCTTATGGTGAAATCCCTCACAGGAAGACGCTTTGCAGAGTTAGAGAACCCATGCTTAATTGTGGAATAATGATATCCTAGATGGATAGTGCTTGTCATTTCATTTCTAGTGGTATGTGGAACATCACACAACTCTTCACGGTTAGAGAGTTATGGCCATGAGAAGTTGGAGACCCTAGGTTTGGGTAATGGACCCAAGTTTGTTTGATGGATAAAAGTATGAGTTATGATATATTTTCAAATAATACCATTCTATATGGATAGTACATTTCATTCCATTTCTGGTGGTATGTGGAACGTCACATAACTCCTCACGGTTTGAGAGTTATGGCCTTACAAAGTTGGATGATCAGAATCTGGACTAGGGGTCAAAATTTAGCCCAAAAATGAAAGTGTTCAGAATTGCGTCAAAACAAATGGGTGTGTAGGCCTCGTCGTCATGAACCCAACACACTTCAAACGTGGTCAAACAGACATTGGATGAGTGAGATATCACATTTTGTTCGATTTGCCAAATAGGCAAAAAAAATGTTGACTGTACAGTCCATACAGCCTATGTGTCATGACCGTACGTTGAGTTGGCAGGTGACATGTTAGTGCTATTTGGCATACGCATGGATGAATAGATTTTCAACATGTGGCATATAGTTGGCAATTTATTGGCTAATGGAGTGGTGCCACGTGGCCCAGACATGGGCTACCACGTGGCACCATGGTTATGGTAAGTTAAAATTTGATGGAGTCTATGGGGATCGAACCCCAGACCTCCCCCATGGTCCAAAGTCTTGGCAAAGGCTGGGCTGCCAACGCGCCCACACGTTGTTACTTACCATGTAACAAATCACATTAACTTTAAGTTTAAACTATGGTGAGTTTTGGCGGGTTCAGGGCTAGGGCTTAGCCCTAGCCCCCGTTTACATGTGCACCTCCCATGTGACCACCCAATGGAGCACGTAGTTTCAAACGGATAGTCCACGCGCCTAACATGTGGCGTGCCCACGTTGAATCTTGCAAACGGTACCTATTTTGACATTGGGATGTGGCCATATGGTCCCCCATGCATCCAACACCTCCGCGGTTTGGGGGCTGGGTTCCCTAACCGTTCTACAATTTTGCACATTTCATGGGAATGGTGCATGTGCTGGGTTTAGGCACGGGAAACACCCAGAAGCCAGGTTACTCACACATAGGTGCGATTTGGCGAACCAGAGACAACAAGCTTGAAGGAGGAAAATGGCAGGAGGCCTATCTTCTTCATTTTTTGGCCAAATGAGGTGCTGAAAAATCCCAGCTAGGAGTTTTTGGATGTTCGGAATCCATTGAAACTGTTTTCAAAGCCATTTGGAGACTTCTTTTGCATTTTTTTCTACCTTGAAGTTTCAGGAGCTCCAGGGAGCTTAGGGGCCCCATTGAAGGAGGTCATGCTCAGATGAGCCCAAGTCTATTTTCTGTGACTGAATAGTCATTTTTGATTAATTATTATGCTCTGAACACATTGGTATAGGTTTCAGATCCATTTGATGACTTTTACACGTGTTTTTTTCCACAAGGAAGCTTAAGGAAGCTCAAGGCCACCAGTAGAAGAGGTCATGCCTGGATGAGCCATGGTCCGTTTTCAGAGATCCAATAGTCATTTTGGGGGTTTTTATGTATTCTGAACCCAATGGTACAGTCAGTAAATCTATTGGAGTTGAGAAACATATTGTAAAATAATATTTCACAAACTAATCCTAGATAGCCTAGTCCATTGATGGAGGCTCAAGGAGATGTAGCCCAGTTGGGGGTGAACTCCTTTATCATCTTGTTTTTGTTGTGAGTCTTTTGTTGGTTATTATTTGCTGCAAGTTATTTTTCTGTTGTGTTTATGTAAACTACATATTTAATATTTCAAAGACCTCACACATAAATACCTAAAAGATACATAAACTTGACACATACTTTTTCTTGCACAACTTTGACATAGAGCAAGGTCCTAATTTTTTTTTTAATGGAGTAGAGGGTGCTTGCATAGCATAACAAGTAAGCCCCCTATTTTCAGATCAGGTGGTATCAGAGCATATTTTTTCTCATGTGATTGCCATTGATAGCTAGAGATTTAGTTGTTGGTATTTGTGCAAGTTTTATGTTGAAGTTTGATATCTTGCAAGGATGGAGGAAGCTTCAAACATTGATAGTTCTCATACATCTTCATTAACCAAGTTATTTGAAAAAGATATGTTGAATGCATTTGTAACCATGAGAAATATGGTGCAATAGATGTGGGAAGATAGAAAGGAGAGCATTGTCCTTCAAGAGTAGTTGATGGCCATGAAGGAGGAGAAGCACCAACTTCTTGAAAAGTTGCATGAGATGGAGACTTAACTCCATGAGGTAAAGGAAACCCTTACCAAGTACATGTATGAACATGAGGTATGTAATGTTGGTTTCTCTTCAAATTCCTCTCAAGATGAATGCTTTGGTGTTTTTGAAAATCACACTAGAGGAATAGGGTCCAAGTTATTGTTAAAAATGGGCTATGAAAGTAAAGGGTTAGGCAAGCATGCACAAGGCATTATTGAGCCTATTTTTGTTGAGGAGAGGCCCAAGTATTATGGTATTGGATATGAACAGAAAGATGGAGCAAATTTCAAAGTTGAGGAGACAAGGGAAACAGTTCCAAGAACAACTTTTGTTGCAAGTTCAATCCCTCAAGCATGCAAAGTTTGTGTTCAAGATGAATGAAAATGTATGAAACAAGAGATTTGTGACATACATGAGGACAAGAACATCTTTGTTGGTCTTCAAAAGAGAGTTAGTAACTCTTCAAATTCACCTCCTCAAGAAGGCGATAAAGGTGAATGTTCAAGAACTTTTGTTGCAAGTTCAATCCCTCAAGCATGCAAAGTAGGTGTTCAAAATGAATGCAAATGTGTGAAACAAAAGAGTTGTGACAGCCATGAGGACAAGAACATTTGTGTTGGTATTCAAAAGAGAGCTAGTAAATCTTCAAATTGACCTCCTCAAGAAGGCGATAAAGGTGAATGTTCAAGGTATATTTCTACCTATAACTCGGTTGCTTTTGATTATGTTAAGCATGGTAAATTTGCATGTAAAAATGGAAGAAAAAGTCCATGTACATATTGTGGTTTAGATAACCATCATGTTTCAAAATGTTGGAAAAGATTGACCACTTTCAAGAAACTTTCCAAGCAAAGACAACTTGAAAAGAGGATGCAAAAGATTTGCACTCACTGCCAGAAGAGGGGTCATCTCATTGAACAATGTTGGACATTGCATCCAATGACTCATCCACAACATGAAAAGTAGATGGATAAAGAGACTGGCAAGAATGGAAGAGGAGATTCCATCATCGAGGTGAGTCGATATGATTCACAAGAAGATGATGTTCAGCAGAAAAAATCACCATTGAATTGGCTTGGTAAGAAATGGTTAGATTTCTTGAATAAGTAAGGCTTGCATTTCTTTGTTTGTAGATGCACATTTCAGCCTTATGTATGCATTTCTGTTGAGAGTATGACAAGTTGTAGCAGTTTATCATAACTTGTATGATGCAAGTTTTCATGTGAATGCAATTCATTTGAAGGCATTCTTGTTGTTGCACAACCTCGCCAGGAGGATGTAAGAGGGGTATGATACTCACTTGTTGCAGCCATTTATATCTTTTCATTTCAGCTCTTATTTACCCACATGTTTTGGGTTTATGTACTTATGTTTTTACTTGAAGGAGAGTTGAAGAGCTATGCACATGCATGTGATTTTGTATGTGTGTAAACAATGAACTTTGTGAAAGTTTCATTGAGTGACTCATGATTGTGACATGGTTGTGTATCATGAATGTCAACTTGTCATTGGGAATGTCGATGTGTTTCAAATGAGTCTCGACTTGTGTCAATGTTTTCTTGACGACTATGTTGTGTCGATCATGTTTTTCGACTTATGTTTAGTTGATGTTGTTTGTCAGCTTGTAAATCGATTTTGAGTACACCAAGATGCAGGAAAATGGCATGTACTTTGATGAAGCACATAGATGTGACCATTTTCTTGAAGAGACAGAAGACTTTATTGGCATCATTTTCAGTCTTGTATAAATTTGTTTTCAAGATTGATGGTTTTCTTGGTTTGTGACAAGATGTCGTAGGAAAGTTTTTGCAGCCATTGTAGAGAGAATTATGTTGACGCCAAAGAGTTAACAAGAGGGACTTGATTCTCAGTGGGAAGGCTATCAATATTCCAAGCACAAGGAGAACAGTGGGTCAGAAGCAACCAGAGGACAATGGTTGAGGGACATAGCCAGTTGTAGTGCAAGGCATGTCAAGGTATCCAGGTGATTGTCAAAAAGACTTTTCAAGTAGAATCAATTGATAGAACTTGGAAGAAGAAGAGTATTGAAGCTCAGATAGATAATCATCAGCTTTTGTGGGTCCAAAAGCCTTTCAGTGGGAAGGTGAGATCAGAATCTGGACCAGGGGTCAAAATTTAGCCCAAAAATGAAAGTGTTCAGAATCTCCTCAAAACGAATGAGTGTGTAGGACTCATTATCACAAACCCAATGCACTTCGAATGGGGTCAAACAAATATTAGATGAGTGAGATATCACGTTCTGTTCGATTTGCCAAACATGCAAAAAAATGTTGACTGTACAGTCCATACAACCTATGTTTCATGACCATACGTTGATTTGGCAGGTGACATGTCAGTTCTATTTGGCATACACATGGATGAATAGATTTTTGACACGTGGCATATAGTTGGCAATTTATTGGCTAATGGAGTGGTGCCATGTGGCCTAGACGTGGGCTGCCACGTGGCACCATGGTTATGGTAAGTTAAAATTTGATGGAGTCCGTGGGGATCGAACCCCAGACCTCCCCCATGGTCCAAAGTCTTGGCAAATGCTGGGTTGCCAACATGCCCACACATTGTTACTTACCATGTAACAAATCGCATTAAATTTAAGTTTAAACTATGGTGAGTTTTGGCGGGTTCGGGGCTGGGGCTTAGCCCCAGTCCCCGTTTACATGTGCACCTCCCATGCAACCACTCAATGGAGTGTGCATTTTCAAATGGATAGTCCACATTCCCGACATGTGGCACGCCCACATTGAATCTTGCAAACAATGCCTATTTTGACGCTGGGACGTGGCCATATGGCCACCCATGCGTCCAACACCTCCGCAGTTTGGGGGTTGGGTTCCCTAACCATTCTACAATTTTGTGCATTTCATGGGAACAATGTGTGTGTTGGTTTTAGGCACGTGAAACACCCAGAAGCCAGGTACTCACACATAGGTGTGATTTGGCAAACCAGAGGCAACAAGCTTGAAGGAGGAAAATGGCAGGAGGCCTATCTTCTTCATTTTTTGGCCAAATGAGGTGCCGAAAAATCCCAACTAGGGGTTTTTGGATGTTCTAAATCCATTGGAACTATTTTCAAATCTATTTGGAGACTTATTTTGCAAGTTTTTCTACCTTGAAGTTTCAAGAGCTCTAGGGAGCTTAGGGCCCCCATTGAAGGAGGTCATGCTCAGATGAGCCCAAGTCTATTTTCTGTGTCTGAATAGTCATTTTTGACTAATTGTTATGATATGAACACATTGGGACATGTTTCAGATCCATTTGAGGACTTTTACATGTATTTTTTCCATAAGTAAGCTAAGGGAAACTCAAGGCCACCAGTAGAAGAGGTCATGCCCGGATGAGCCATGGTCCATTTTCAGAGATCCAATAGTCATTTTTGGGGTTTTTATGTATTCTGAACCCAATGGTACAGTCAATAAATCCATTGGAGTTGAGAAAAAACTTGTAAAATAATCTTTCACAAACTAATCCTAGAGAGCCTAGTCCATTGATGGAGGCTCAAGGAGATGTAGCCCAGTTGGGGGTGAACTCCTTTATCATCTTGTTTTTTTTGTGAGTCTTTTGCTGGTTATTATTTTCTGCAAGTTATTTTGCTATTGTATTTATGTAAACTATATATTTAACCTTTCAAAGACCTCACACATAAATACCTAAAAGATACATAAACTTGACACATACTTTCTCTTGCACAACTTTGACATAGAGCAAGGTCCCGAAGTTTTTTTTAATGGAGTAGAGGGTGCTTGCATAGCATAACAAGTCAGCCCCCTATTTTCAGATCATTGGAGGACCCTCATATGTCATCTAGAAGCCCCAAAAGGTCAAAGTAGTCAAAGTGGTTTAAGAGATTTTAAAAGGTAAATAATAAAGTGAAGTAATGAGTGTATTATAATTCAAAGTGAATACAAAATAAATTATTTCAATAATAAATTTAATGGAGAAATTAGAAGTGGGTTAACCCTAAAATAAGGAAAGTGGGGCCAAGTGACCTAGAAGATGTTTTNAAGGAAGCTACTTGGAGAGTATAAATAAGAGGCAATGCTCTCTCATTTTAATCACACTTGAGCATATTGAATATCTATAGGTTTCTGAGGTAACCAAGGATATATAAGCCAAAATTATGAGGGAAGGTGAAGAAAATAATGCCGAAATGCAAGGAAGGATAAAATTTTTTGATGGTGCTTTCTAAGGTATGTTATTTACAGGTCATCTCACCATTTTCGCTATAATTTTTTTTATATAATGTGTCAGACCATGAAATTTCTATTCCATTGAGAAAACATATCCATGTATCTGTGGTAAAAAATTCATTTTTTGGGTCATTTTATTTTTGGAGTTACACTCCGTGGAAAATAGGGTTTGTGGCTAGTCCTGAAACTAGTCAAAAACAGGTGTTTCGGGTAAAAATATCATAACTTAGTCATAAAAGATACAAATTCAGTGAAACCAAATTTGTTGGCTAGGGTACAGTCTTTATTATTCTGTGTAACATTTTCAGATCAATTCAAAAAATATTCCATGCGGGGAACACACTACAAGGTCACTCTCTAGAATAAGCCAAAATTCAGCAAGGTATGCCATTTTTGCTATAACTCATTTTCTGAGAGGTTCCAAGTAGTGACACCTGGAGGAATTGTATAAAACACACTAAAGAACATTGTGTATCAGTTTCATATCTGTATACCTTACATGTACAAAGTTATGATTACTTCAAGTCAGGGTTGTTGACTAATCCAAAACTAGGCATGTGAGACTAAAGAAAAGTTTGATGAAAATGCTAGTCTCTTGTTGTTGAAGTTAAGGAAGGTTTGTAGGAATGTGATCGTATACATCAGGTCTATTATAGAGATACAAATTAGATTTGGATGATGAAATTGATGAGGGATTTTGGTTGAGGTACATGTTGAGTACATGGTTGAGACAAGTAGTTGATGAGTTGACACATACATGAGGTGTATAGTTGATGATGTTGGTACATATTGATGAGTCATAGTTGATGAGTAGTTGAAACATGATTGGTACATACTTGGTACATGGTTGGATGTACTTTTTTATGGTATAGGTTGATTACATGTTATTTGGTACAGGTTGGTGCATGGTTGATGCACTTGTTTATGATACAGGTTGATTACAGGTTGAGGTACAGGTTGATGCATGGTTTAGATTTATTGGTACATGTTTACAACGATATATCTCACAGTGACAGGTTGATAGTGGTTCCATCATTCTACTTCTACTTCAGGGTGGCAGGACAGGGCAAGGACAAGTGGTTGTAGCCACCTTCTGGTTGTAACTGGAGAACATAGGGGGTTGTATCCTCCTTCTGGTTGTAGCCAAAGAATTGGGGAGTTGGAGCTTCCCTCGGGTTGTAGCCTGAGAAACTAGGGGGTTGGAGCCTCCTTTCAGTTGCAACTAGAAAACAAAGGAAGTTGGTGCTTCCAATGAATGTAATTCTTCAAGACATATAAGAAAAAGCATTCTGTGTTTTTCTCCCGATTTGGGTTTCCACATAAAACACTAGTGTACTGTGTATGTGTATGTTTGTTCATTTCTTATTTACTCTGCAGTTATTTAATGATAATTATTCATTGATATAACACTTGGATTATATGGTTAAAAAGGATTAAATTAATCTATTACTGATTCATCTCCCCTCTCAATCATCCAACACTATCCAGAGGAGAAAGGCTAAATGAGGCAAAGAATATGAGTTGTAAATTGGATATTTCAGGGTGAAAGAGGAAAAGGAGAAACGATTAACCGCATTAGAGCATTATTAAAATGAATTCTGAATTAGCTGAGAAGAAGATCACATAGTCCAAATTACTTGAGTCAAGAGAATCATAAGATGAATTATGGACTTATAACTCTCCAATTTAAATGGAATAAAAATGCAAATGGAAATTTAAGGCACGAGGAATACATACTATGCGAGAAAAAAAAACTCATATCACAATCGTTAGAATATTTTCATAAAAATTTCAAACGCTTCTGCATTATATATTCAATTTGGCTCCAGGAATTTACAAATTCCTCCTATGAGGGAAAGCCCCTCTCCATTCAGTCCTTTTTTCATTCGTCTTAGGAATATTATATAGACAAATTACATCCGGGATTCAAAACGAATCAACTACCCCACTGTTCCAAAAATATATGTCGGTTACAAAAAGGAGTAATGTATAATAATGGTTCTCCTACTTTATAGGGAGCGTTATAAACAAAACTGACATATTTGAGATTTTCGCTCTAAATGCCACATGTCTACATCATTACAAAATTCTCTGAAGCATACTAAATTTATCTTGAAAACTATTCCAGATTAGCAATTTCTTCCTTCAAGGTGTCAAGCCAAGCAGGCTGATTTTCTCCAACGCTTTCAACCACCTCAGCTTTTACCTTTGTCTTCTGATGCTTTCTCCACTTCCTTTTGATATCTCGTGTATGGTGCTCATCTACGTATTCGTTGGTGATTAAATCTATCATT
Organism: Picea engelmannii; assembly: GCA_009831015.1. NCBI lineage: Eukaryota > Viridiplantae > Streptophyta > Pinopsida > Pinales > Pinaceae > Picea > Picea engelmannii. Next base: position 556,757 of record ML782988.1, read on the forward strand.
ATGGGATTTAATCTGACCTTTTTATCCACTCCTGGCTCTGTCGCAAGCTTTGTATGAAATTTCATTGCTAAGCTTCGAGAAACCAGTTTCTCTTTCTTCTTCAATGATGAATTTGTCATATTCGTTGAAAATCCTGGTTCACTAAAGGCTACTCGGTCTTCTTTGTCCATGTTTCCTGGTTTCACAGAAAACATAAGTTTGTCTCCCTTAATTGCACATAAATTAGGAAGTTGATCCAATTTGTAATTACCCCATTTATGAGTGAAGCGTTGATTGCCCAAAACAGAGTAATGCCACCCATATTTTGAAGGATAGTAGTCATCAAGTTCTAATCATGAATTACTGATAAAGTACTTACAGTTTCAATGGTTTTTCAGGCTCGACCAATCTACTCTGAATGATGAGCCTTCTAATTGGTCATCTAGCGGCGCTCACCTGGCATTTCATGGACGAAAAGTACTTGAACAAGTGACGTGAAGTGATTTGAACGACCGTCCCTTTCCCCATGAAATCCTTGGATTTGACATACATCAAATGGATTTTTGACACGTGACATTGGGGCAAACTTGGGCAGTTTTAAGCTTACCCACTCTTCCCCCCAATATGCATCTGGTGGTGCAATGTGCCTTCAGAACAAAACCGCGGTATTTTCATCGGCCCGCCTCTCGGATGTTATCAAGTGCGCTATTTCCTTGCTCGATACGTCCTCTGACCGTTGATTCAACAACATTCAAGATCACGATCCATCGAGCCCCATCTACTTTACCTTTTCGCTATATTTATCCTTGTCCGCTGGATACAGCCTCCTCCGCCAGTCTATCGCTCCTCCATACTAACTTATGTAAGTTTAAAACCTGTGAAGTAAAGCAATGCATATAGATTCTTAAGCAAAACATAAATTAATCAATGACTCATTCACATAGCACATAGAGATTTATACCAGAAACCCTCAACCGGGAAAACCTTTCTTATATTCATTATATCGAGTTTCACCATTCACTATACAATATATATACAATGTTTTTAGGTATTTTGTAGAGACCAAAACCCTAATCCCTTAATCTGGGATTAATTTACAAAACCACTAATTTACAAAATGCAGTTGTCATATCTGACGCGCCCACACGCACACATGCAAAGAATATAACACATACCCAACATTCTCCCACTTGTTGTTTTCTTTTCATCCAGGGGTCTAGGGGATTATATAGTGATGCAGGAGCATCGTAAGTAGTCAAGCAAGTGTGAAGGGGAAGACAGCTGGAAGGCCACCAGCACATGTTTTGAAATATTTTTGAAACATTAATGAAATGGTTAAAGGGAAGCGTACTTGCATATTGTAAACAAATCATGAGCGATTCACTCTCATTTGTTGATGTAAAAGGCATTTATGCATAGTTAATGAAAGTAGGTAGATTTAAATTCCAGATTAGACAATTTTAGGAACATGACGAAAAATGACTATAGACACCCTCATATTTGTATCATTGTATCATTCATAATTAGATCAATTAAGCACATTAGCATAGAAAAGAGGAGAGCTGTAGTAGAAGAGTTGTAGAGGTGAACCCATGTATAGGATCTTGAATTAATATATGAAGCTTTGATTCACACTCATGGTGTTATGATGTTTTTTATTAATACATGTTGAATGGTTTGTTTATAGTTTCTTACTCTCTCTATCATGCATTTGTTATTATGTTGTGTGTGAATGTATGTTTTCATGTTGAATGTTTAAATTCTGAGAGAGAAAGAGAATGAGTTTCAATTGTTTCTCTTCCTGAGTGAGAGTTCCTGCAAGGCGTGCAGTGAAGCGTCCGCAAGGAGTGCGTTGAAAAAGATTCAGAGTTATCTCTGAAAGTTCAGGAGGGATACCATTGTTCTCATTCCAACAGAAGTGCAGGAGTAGCACAAGAAGTTGTGCAAGGAGTGCGCAGGCGTTGGAAGTATTATGACTTATCAACAAAAGGAGAGTTGAAGGACTGTTGTTGTAAAGAAAGGGCACAGAGTCGGGAGTTCAAATACCCAGAAGTATTTGACAGATTGCCACAAGGAGTGCGTGTAGGAGTTATTTTGTGATTTGAAGTTGTCAGAGAAAAGCTCAGAAGGGTTAACACCTTCAAAGTGTTCACAGGGGGAAGTTGAAGTCATTTCGCAGGACTTGAGTCCCAATATAAGAATACTGGTTTATTTCGAAGGAGTTGTCAAGGAAGAATCGGAGGTCAAAATTGTCTGTGGAGAATCCCCAAAATAACGAGGACCGTAGGATCTAGGAGAGTTGCGGGGAAGTTAAGCGGTTGGAGGAATTCATCCTTCGAGAGGCAGGATCTAATATGGACCATTGATCGTGACTGTTAGATCGTCGAGATCATTTCGACATTTTGGGAGTTGTAAGTCCGAAGTGTGGACGAAACCCTTAGTCGCTCGAACTCCCGAAGCGCGAAGTGGATTATCGCGTGTGAAGGAGAAAAGCATAAATTTCGACGTTTCAGAATTTCGAAAGTCAGGATTTCAAAGGTCCCGAGGACAAGCGATCAAGACACAGTGGAGTGAAAGACCCGAAGTCGCAAGTCGCGACAGAACTTGATGTGAGTTTAAGGATTTCGATAATTCAGGATTCAGAATGCCGAAATTTTTGAGTACAAGGAGCTTGGGCCCTTGCATTTAAAATCTTGAAGTTACGAGATCCGGGATATTGTGAAGTGATATTTCAGCATTTCGGAAATTGAGATTTCGACATTCCCGTTGACAAGAACAGGAGCAGAACGTGGTCAGAGATTTTGGCGTATCGACATTTTGGGTTTCGGCAAGTGGAAGAGTCGAGGAGATCGACATTAGGGATCGCGAAACCCTGAAATTCGAAGTCCTTTATGGCTTAAACGAAAGGGTCGATTAGCCCTTGGCATGGTTGTAGTGAAGATCTTGAGTGGATCTCGGCCCGAGGGCAAGGGGATCTGCACCATATAGTCAACAATCCAGGGCAGCAATGGCCATTGTTACTCTACACCAGGAGAACTTTTCTTGCTCACAGACTTTGTCAATGAATCTGCAACATTCTTCAAAGTGTCAACCTTTTCCAGCAACACCTTCTTTTCATCAACCATGTCTCTCATAAAGTGATATTGAACATCAATATGCTTTGTCTTCGAATGATAAGTTGAGTTCTTTGCCAGGAAGATTGCACTCTGACTGTCACAATATAATCTCACTGCTTGTTGTACCAACCCAATACCTGAACACAATCTTTGTCACCTTACTGCTTCCTTGCTTGCATGAGTGGTTGCCATGTATTTAGCTTCTGTAGTTGAGAGTGCCACTACAACCTGTATTTTTCTCATCCAACTGATTTCTCCTCCAAATAGGTTAAACACATACCCACTTGTAGATCTTCTATGATCTAGATCTGCAACCCACTCTGCATCAACAAAGCCATGTATGTCCACCACTTTGTCCAATCCCGGTCTTCCTTGGTAACACAATCCATAACTGGTGGTTCCACAAAGATACCTGAAGACCCTCTTTGTTGTTGTCCAATGCTCCTTCCCTAGTTTTGACATATAACTAGTCAAAATTCCCACTGCATGTGCAATGTCTGTTCTAGTACAAACCATTTGACACATCAAAGTGCCAACTGCACTGGCATATGGAACATGGAACATGTCCTCTTCTTTTTCCTGTGTCTTGGGACACTGATCTGCAGATAACTTTACACCTATGGGAATAGGAACCTTGATCGGTTTACTTCCATGCATATTAAACCTCTGCAATATCGTCTCAAGATATTTTCTCTGATTCAACCAGAGTTTCCTGTTTGCATGATCTCTTTTAATCTCCATTCCCAGAATGAAGTTAGCAGCATCGAGATCCTTCAT
>ML782988.1:581882-595227 GCA_009831015.1 Picea engelmannii
GAATTTTCTCCAAGACCAGAACCAGTCATTAAAACATCAACAAAAAAGGTTTTCACTCAACCTCCGACATTTGGAGACACAGAGGCAAGCACCGGGACCAAGGAGGTACTCCCACATTGGGGGGAACTCTTCAAGAATATCAGCCAGGAAGAATTCCCGGAATACGTCCCGCATAGTGACCCAGATGTGAGAGCGCTCGACAATGAATTTTTTCTAAATATCCGAAGATCATACCTACACATGGTAGCAAGTAGAAATTTAGTGTTACCCTTCATAAAAATCCTCAAGTGGCTCATTAACCACACAGACACACAAAAATGTTTGATTAATGACGACAATGGCGAGTGTGTCGGAGTGTTCGGAGGTCCAAAAATATTACAAGCTTATAGACCTGGAGGAGCAACTGAACACAGATTTCATCGTGAAATTCTACGAGCGCCATGACACTAGCCGAGTAATGGCCTCATGGTGGTGAGAAGATAAGAAATACACCAACCAGACTTTCGACTGGTACCAAATGGCCAACCTAAGAGAACCATACATCTTCCTAATGGCTCTCATCTGCCGGTTGTATGGGGAGAAAGAATGCTCCAGATTTTCGGAGGTGTGGATGCCTCTAGCATACACAATAGCTATTTATAGGAGCAGCTTCAACTGGGGAGCCATAATTTCCAAGAAACTAAGCATTTGCATACAACAGTATCAGATGTTGAAAGAAGGGGAGACTCAAGCCTTCTAAATGGAATCATACTTGCTAGATGTCATGTGTGCCAAAAACGTCTTCGTCGGCATGAACCTAAGCTGGCACGTCGCAGAAATCCTGGTCCATGTATATTTCAATGTCTTATGGGAGAACATGTACAAAAAAACCTACTCCCTTGTCTGTGATGAATTCATCGCACACATTTATTTTATTCTTTTCAAGAAAGAGTGTCTGAGACTATCGGCTGCAACCAAAATGGTGATATCAAAGGTCTACCACTGGTATCTGGACGAACACGATACCTACATTAGGATATTCGGGGCCACCAGAGTACCTCATCTCCTACCAGCATAGGTCCCTGACTAACTTGTAGTGGGAGAGATATGTTACCAAACCATCCTACAAGGTTACAATGCCACCCTGGTCAACGATAAGAAGCGAGCATTTATACCTTATGAATTCCATGTAGGGTTCTACCTAGTGAAAGACATCACTCAAGCCAAGCAGGAAGGGTTGAGCCAATTAGAATTCCAATTCTAGACCGGTCAATTCCGCAAGCACGACCCAAAGGGTATAGTCTTGAAACATGCTTCTCAAGTGTTGTCCTGCTGGCCATACGCCCACGACAAGTTTGAAGATGAAGTATTCACGGAAAATGCCCAGGATTGGGACAAATTTGTGGCAAGGATGGTCAATCCCAAAATGAACAAGTTCAAAGCCATGAGATTGGATAAATAGGAGACGATCCTAGAACAATTGACTCAAGGGGCCCTCAGGTCCAGAGAAAAAATGATAGTAGTCGAAGTAGCAAAAGCAACAGAAGCCCCCCTGGTATCCCCGACGTAAGGTAGAGGTACCCCCATGGATTAGGATGCACTGGAGAGGGAGTTAATCATGATAGAACACGTGCAATAGATAATTGATCGGTTGCAAGATGACCCAGACGTCATAAGTATGAAAAGGCTCCCTGACGACAACCCAAATGAAATCCAGATAGGCCCAAGCAACCCTAAATGGATAGACATCGATGAAATCGTCAGGTTAGATGACCTTAAATTCACAATGCCACCAACTCGATCACCGACAGGTGTTTCGACTCAGCCAGAGATAGTCAGAACATCAGGGAGAACAAGTGCGCCTGTAATGTCCCCAAGGCCGAGCCCTGTTGTAAATCATGTCTATGAAGTATAAAGCTTGCATTATGAATTGTAATTATGTTTTATAGGTTGGTGAACCAAGTTTTTATAAGTTGGTGGGCTTATGTGTTATTAGGCTGGAGAGCCTAAGTGTTAAGGTCGGGAGCCTGCTTTTGTATATGTAATCATGCAGAACATTAATAAAAATATAAACACCACTGCATGCAGAGCGACCATGATGAATGAGTGATGGGGGACTAATCTTCCACAGAGTGGGTAAGGGATTGGGGGCTGGAAGGTTGGAAAGAGAGGCTAAGTGTTGAGCCTAGGGGCTTAAGTCCTTGGGAATAGTATTTTAATATTATTCCAAAAGCCATGTGAAATGTTATGTTTTATCCTAAGTTCTTTGGAAGGACGAGTGACTTCCAAATGGGAAGGAATGAGCTTCATGGGTGACAAGTGTCAACCCAGGCACATGCAGTTAAAACTGTTGAGTTGAGCCATGATGGGGGTTCCTTCTCCATTCTACCATGGACTGTCTGAACTAGAAATCCCATATGACCTCTACAAAAATACCCTCACGCAACTCGGGGAAAACCGAAAAAGGCCTGTGTTGATTTCTGGAGGAGTCGATACACCCTCTGTCAATTTCGTCGAGTTTGTGTTTGACCTCCCATTCTCCATCCTCTGTCTGAACTCGTGGGTGTCCAGGATTGACCTCTTTTTCGGTGTTTGTTATAGAGAATACTTACCTGAACTGTTAAGTCTCTGCGTGGGATCTCTGTACACCCTCACGCATCCCCGAAACCTGAGTCGTGTGTCTATCCTATATTGTTGGTTGGGGAAAATTGAATGTCCAGTAATTGTTGAGCCTTGTTATGTTGTAGCATATATCTGTCACCAGTTTTGGGAAGCCCGTGTCTATGTTTCCAGTGGATGGTTGTGGTTGTGCAGTGCTTGATTGCGTGTGGCTTGTGTACCATTGTATGTTCATGTGGAGCCTTGTGGTTATCTTCACTGTGCGGGAATTGAGTCGAAGGGTGTGTTGAAGAAGTAAGTTGTCAGGCCCGTGGTAGAAGAAGCAGGTTGTCAGGCCTGTGAGAAACTCCCTCCAGGTGAGAGAGTCTACTGGGAAGTGGTTTTTTCCCAGAGAGAGTCCAGCACCAGCTTTAGAGCTCTAAGAATTCCCGATCCAGCCTATTGCCAAGGCCCAGAGAGGGASGTGAAGCACCAATGGACTGTGCTTGTGAAGGTGTATACTCTGGGGCGGAACATGCATGTGGGGAATGCGAGTCTGTTAGTAGTGGGAGTAAGAAGGAATCTTGGGAAGAATCCTTTCGGTTATTCTGTGCARTTTTCCCTATGACCTCAGCCTAGACTAGGATTCCTTGCCTTGGGTGGAGCTTAGTCCCAGCTCGGGGGTGACCTACTGCTGAGAGTGATGAGCAACGTGGTCTAAGGTTGGGAGGATTGAGGAAGGCCTGCACATAGTTGGTGGAATTACCACGATTTCAAAGATAAGTATCAGATTATGCTTAATATTATGTTTGCATGTCTGTGATGCTTATATGTATCATGTATTCTGTTGTGCATATGAATTATTGTTAATGCTAGGGATTATTTATGTTATCAGTAATCTTGTGCTTACTCTGAGTTAATTGTGTTTAATTTGATTTAAATACATGTTATTAATTAAGTATGAGAATGATGTTGTTCCACACAGTATCGTTTTTCTTGGCTAGTGGGATTAAGGCCGGGGGAGCGTCACAATGCCAAACCCCCTAAGAAAACTGATAAAAATATATGATGATGATGAGAGCCGAGAAGTATCCCTTGTGACCCCTGTAAATATCGAAGAGGAAAAGGAACCAGAGAAGACATCTTCCCCTGTTCCCAATGCTAAAATTCAAGGGCTTCCATAGAACGAACAAGAAGTCGATATTGTTCTAGACACTGAGCTGCCCAATGCACTAGAAACCTAAGTGTACAGTCTAAAGGACGAGCTAGGGTCGGACGAACCAAAGGAAGGAGCTCCACAACATGAAATCGACGTCTCAATGATTGATGATCAAGTAAGTACTGATCCTACCCCTAATGCCTCAATTCCAATTGGTACTCAAACCCCAGATGAGCGACAGACAGAAGCTGGGTCTTCAGAACACAGGGAAGAAGTTAGAAAATACAACCCTGAATAAGTATATACCATTGGGAGTCTGGGGAATATACTCACCTGGGGAGATCAACAAATCCCTGAACCCATGGAAAAAGTATCTGACATGCATGCCATCACTTATGACCGGAAAAGGAAGACTATTCTCTATACAACCACCAATAAGAGGAGGATCACTTTAGATCGCTTCATCTGCATAACTACAGAAGAAAACCTGATGAACACAGAGCATGCTAAAACTTCTAAACTTATCGGCGCAGGGATGGAAATCACAGATGCCACCCTGGACAGAGCTAAAATGGATGAAGAGGAGATGGATGCTACTTTAAATGAATTGGAACATGTGCGCCACTTGGAAAAATATTACCAGGACACCACACAGGACCTATTAGCAGAGGTCGATGGTTGTTGCAAAAAACTCTCAATTTTGGTTTTGTTAAGAACTATTTCGGAGTTTCCTTTAATTGAGAAGTCCTTTTGGGACTAGAGACAAGTTTTTTTTTCCATCAAATGTGTGTATGATTGGATGTGGAGAAGAATTATTTCTTATTTTGTGTCATGAGTGGATGCAGTAACGAGTAAGAGCTATTAAATCGGTTGATAATTTATCTGCTTCAATGTTTTACAGTTCTTGTCTTAAATGATGAAAATAAATCGTTGTGTTATTATGTGATTGATGATTAGAGTTGAGTGAATTATTTTACTTGCCATTGTTTATCACATGCATGTTTTCTTTTGATAATTTGTATCTCAGTTAGTAATTGGAATACGCACACGGTTAATGTATTAGTACTAGGCCTATGGTAGACGATCATTGTCTGCATGCTAGAGTGAAAGGGTTATCCCAAGCTCAGCCTCTTCTCCAGTAGTTAAGTTTGTTCCCATTTTTTCACTTAGTTGGTTTATAACGACTTTATCTTATATAAGTCCTACCTAATAGAAAACATAAAAAAGAGAATGTCTGAACTGAAGGAGAAACCCTTCACAAGAAAACGTAAAGCCCATCGATTATTTTGGCCCTATTGCAAAATTTGGAAAACCATTCCACTATTAAACACTGCAGAGTCTAATTGGGCCTCAGTGGCAGGTTTGGTTCTTGTTGTTGAGTTAAAGGGATTTAGGAGCCCTCAATAGATTCCAATGATTCAGGTAGAGTATTTTCTGGAGTCCATGCAACGACAAGTGGTTGGTGTGCCCAGAGCTTGGGTACGACTCTTTGGACGTATCACAAACACAGTAGTTTGTTATCATGACACACATCTAGCACCACATGTGTAGATGTCATGGATTTTGTATTTATCGGCTGAATATGTGTATTAAGGGTGTTGGCCCCAATTTTGTACTATAAACATCATATTTTTTGAAATATATATAAAACAAGGTTCTTATATTTTTTGAAATATATATAAAACAAGGTTCTTATATTTTTTTAAATATATATATAAAACAAGGTTCTTCGGCTTTACTTATATTACAATGTGTACATTGATGAGATTGTTTTATTTTCTTTAGTTGTGTGACAAATGCCAATCGAAAATGAAATTAGCATAAGCATCAGATACATAATTAGAACTCCTAGGTATGTGATGATAAGTAATAAAATCAAACTGTCACTCTAAAAGGCACACCTGAAGGAATCGTTGGAGTAACGTAGGATCGCGCACACGGTAACTATCGTTCAATTGACATACTACTAACTGGGAATCCAGGAGAACCTCCAAAGAGAAAATACCATGTAAAATAACATTGCACAAAATTTCTACAACGATACTATATTCGGCCACATTATTCGTGGATGGCCCTAGGCATACACCACCTAAAGACACCAGTAGACCCTTGGGTCAGTAAACCACCCAAGCGACAGAAGCCAAGTTCTATGTATTACAACTGACTTTGTCTGTGAATCCTAAGTAGACCGAAGACTTTGTTGACATCTTCCAACCAAGGGAAAACAAGATAAGCAAGCCAAATAAAAAAATTAAAGGGAAAATATATATAAACTAAATTACATTAGTATACAAGGAGTTATGCCCAAGATTGGGGCTCAACTATAATATCGTTTCAAGTAGAGCCCATTTCTGGGCTCGGCCAACATATTCCCTTCATAATCTTATAACTCATAGGATCCTTTTTCTAAGACATGTTGCATGATATAGGGACCATGCCACATGAGTTTGAACTTGCCTGCCCCAAGCGGTTCTTTGGCTTGATCATATAAAAGGACCAAGTCACTCTCAGCATACGACTGAGGATAAACAGACTTATCATATTGGACCTTGACATGTCTTTTATTCGCTTCAATAGCTGTAGAGGCATCTCGACGCTGCTTGTCAAGGATCTCTAGGTGTACGAGGCATCACTCAATATTAGAAGTGTCAAGGAGGAGCGTGACTGCCAATATAAGAGAAGGATTTCACATTTAATAAGTAATATCGAATCCACATCGTGTACTAACTGGAAAGGAGAAAATCCAGTGGAAGTATTGACCGAGGTTTGGTATGCCTAGAAGGCGGTATATAGCATAATATGCCAGCCAGATTTACTCTGGCTGACAATTTTCTGTAAAATGGTCTTGCGAGACTTGTTGACAGCCTCTACTTGTCCATTTTCCTGGGGGTGGTAAGGGGAAGAATGATCATGGTTAAACCCCAGCTTGGATGTTATTTCTTCCACCATTTCATTCTGAAACTGAATGTCATGATCAGTGACAATCTCACTCGGGATACCAAATATGGCGATAATTTGATTGAATACGAAGAAGGAGACAATTTTCCCATCATATTTAGCTGTAGGCATGGCCTCGACCCACTTAGTAAAGTAGTCTACAACCATGATAATGTGTTGATGCCCCCTAGCCAAGGTTGGGTTGCAATCCACAAAGTCCACCCCCCACTTGGTGAACGGACCGACGGTAATGACTGGATGGAGAGGGGCTAGATGCGAGCACATTTTCCCAGTGAACACCTGGCAGGGGTGACACTTAATATCTTCAACACAATATTTAAAGATAGATGGCCAGAAATAATCGGTTCGCAAAATTTTCTGGGCTGTCGCAAGCTCGAATAAATGACCACCACAAGTCCGACTGTGACAATCATTTAGAACTAACTTGGCTTCTTCGTGAGTTTAACAACGATGCAGGATATTTTCTATTCCTCGATGATACAAAGTGTCACCGACGATAATGTAATTCTTAGCTTGGTATCGTACATGCCATTGGTCATCTCGCAAGAGATGCCGAGGGAACTTATAAGTTTGAATATAGAGAACAATGTCTCCATACCAGGGGTCAGACAATGAGACAAGAAAAATGTGTTCATCTACAAAAGAATCAATATGAATAACATCCTTGTGCAATCGTGGGAAGTCAAATATTAACTCTGCGAAGATTAGTGATTTCTTGGATTTCACAGAAACGAAATCGAGATCAAATTCTTGTAAAATGACAATCCATTTATTGTACTTCCCCCCTATGATATGCCTGGTAAGGACATATTGAAATGGATTGACATCGGTAACCACAGTAGTCTTGCAAAGAAATATATAATGGCGTAATCGTTGGACTGCGTGAATGACAACCAAAGCTAGATTTTCAATGTGAGAATATCTGAGCTATGGACCAACTAAATTTTGACTAAGATAGTAGATGACATGCTCGCAGAGTCATCATCCTCCTGAACCAAAACTATACCAATCGTCTCTTTGGACACGATGACATAAATCATCCAACATGAAGTTTTTCATTCTTACCTTCATAGAGCATAGCCTCCTCCATTGAACAGTGGTACTTTGTTGTTAGACATTCCCTCTTGTTGATCCATCTTCAGGATCTACCTTTTAGTTGTTAGACTGTGTTGTAGGCACCCGCTCTGATACCAATTGTTGGAATATTGAGGGGAGAGGGGGGGGGGTTTGAATCAGTATTACCCTTTTTAACAATTAGCAGTTACTTTTTATATTTATTGATTACCACAATGAATCAACAATGAATTGTATGCAAAATAAATTATATAAATATATTTAACATCAATTACAAGGTTTATAAAGAATAGTGAAGGACACCAATCCTCTTTAGAGCACCAACTCTAGGAGACACCAATACCCTTATTCATGGCACCAACCCTAGGAAGCACCAAATCCCTCATCTTTAGGGAACCAACCCTAGGAAGCACCAACTCCTTTTTATTTAGGGCACCAACCCTTGGAAGCACCAACTCCCTTGTATTTAGGGCACCAACCCTAGGAAGCTCCAACTCCTTTATCTTTTATAATTTTCTTAGTAAGGATATGAATCCTTCCACCCTCACTGCATAAGTATTTTCATATTTCCTTCTTGGAATCTTCTTCCACTTTTGATCTTCTGATCTGGACTGCAGAGACACTTTCTTCTCACCACTCTTTCTCATTTATATACTCTTTCAACTGGTGTGAGCTATGAAACATTGTGTCCCTTTGTTTGGACCATCACACCTCTTCATTTTAACATTAACAATATTCACTATTATTATTCAAACATTAATGTTAACTCTTTTTAACTTAGTGAGAGTGCTTTTCATCAATCGATCACAGGTATGGATTGATTTCTTTTTAAATCGATTCCATATCTCTACAAATATTGCAGAAACCGAGTTATGCATAGGTGCTTCCTTCAAACCATTTACATATGACCATAAGTGCAAGACCACGGGATTATTAATTTAAGCATTGCCTCTTCTTTCACCCTTTGTTTCTTTATTCCATACGGCCTCAGGTGGTGACTAGGCGCTAATCCAAGCGAGTGTTTGATCACTTATCAAAATCAACGATCATGTTTTAATGTCACAATGAGATGGAAGGTTCTCATTTACTTCGGGACTTCGGCTATTCATGGCTCTCGAATTATGGAGTAGCAATTCCTTTGAAGTGATTACCTACCGAATAAGTCATACAGCAGTGGTGACCACTTGTTGTCAGTTAACACTTCCACTTACGCTATCCTTCCAATGTACTTGATCAACGATTGAGAATGCTCCCAAACTAGATCGACGGTACACTTTAACTTCGGCCTCTGGCACTTCGAGTAATTTCTCCTTCATTGTATTTTTAATCTTTTGAATTTCATTTCACCGAAGTAGATTGAACGATTAGATGTTATTTGCACGATGAACGGTTTTTGTTCATTTCAGAACTTCAGGACTTCGGGTATTTTCTGGTGGTGAAACTCCCAGAGTGACATAACTTGCTGACATCACTTGTTGACATGGCACTCACTGAGTGGCTGCCACATGTCACTTAGATTTGTGACTCACACATACCTAAAATGCCAACTGTACTTTGACACTTGTCTTCATATGATTACACCATGTGTCCTTGCTGACATAGATCTACTCATGTGGCACATGTTCTTCTCCTGGATCTAACGGTCATAATACTTCCTGAAGTGTTCCTCAGATCGGACGACTCATGTCCACTTCGAGACTTCGGCCTTCGGGACTTCAGGTAATTTGATTTCTCCACTTCCCAATTCTCCCGAAGTGAGATTCCCTGAAGTGTAAACCTCGAGTAACTTGACTTCATCTAATGGTCATTATTTAATCTAAAAAGGCTTAACATGATCCAATGACTGTCGAGAATTCGACTATTCAGGATCTTGGGCCTTTGGCCTTGCTTTTCCTATCCTTCTACTTTCTTGGATCTGACGGTCGGGATATGTCCCAAAGTGTTTCCTTAGATCAGATGGTCTTCATTTACTTTGGGACTTCAAGGCTCCAACCTTCATCTTTCTTACTCTGTCCTTCCACTCAAATTGATCCAACGGTCGATGTGGATTGTGGAACTGTGACTTGTGCGTGGTTTATTCTGTCACCCAAACTCTGAAATTTGAAGTTGTGTGATTGTTGGTGGATCAACCACAGTCATCAATCTTTGAGTCAATGAGATCTGGTGATCTAGACTAATTGCAGGATTAGAAATAATGTGTAGTTTAATTCTCCCTTCGCGCTCTGCAATCAATCCATGCCCTTGATTTGGCGCTTGCGTATCCAACGGTCCCGGTTTGTCTTGTGGGGATTTCGATTTCGATCATGTTTCTGCAATGCGCTTTTCCTTCTGAGATTCATGTGCGTCATCATCTATTGACATCAATGACAATAAATCAATGATAATATGTCCAAAAACTGTTACCATTTTTTTTTATATATCCTTCTATCCTGAGAGTTTTTGGAGCACTAATGCCAACCAATGCATGGCATGATATCATTGGAGTAATCTTTTATAGATCTAGATCTTGTGATGATTCCAATTATTGATCTTCTTCCTCTTCATATTCTATGTAGAATAGTTTATTATCACCACATTTATGCCCCTTACTGTACTTATTGTCACAATTGAAACATAATGCCTTTACTCATATTTTATCCATTTGTTGAGGTGTCAACCTTGTCGGTTGAGTGAGGTTAGGATAGGGATCATGAAAGACATGAAATTTTGAAATTCTAACATCTTATTTTCCATATGCTCTTGATTTTAATCCATCTTATTTTCCACTTCATCCATCTTCTTTTCCACCTTTCCACTCTGGTGAAAATTTTCTTTTGTTTATTCTTGAGTCATGGTTGAACTCTATGGATATTTATTTGGTGAAGTAATTGGAGGAACCTTTGGATCCATGTGAGAGAATAATAATTCTCTTTTTTTTTCCTCTTTTGAATCACCAAAAATAGATCTTCCATTTAAACGTTATGCCAGTTGCAAGTTGTGTAGTTTTCAAACCCTAATTTGGAGTATGTTTGGATGTCTGACCTTTGTCTTGATATATCTATGAACTTTGAACCCTTATGAGTATGAAATTTTGGCCTAGAGTACTCTAATATGACTTCTTAAACTCCTAAAAATTTCACAGTTTAAACCTTCATTGATAAAACGTTATAGCAAAAATGCCAAAATGTCTTACTTAACACTAATTTCAAGATTAGTAAAAAACCCCAACTTCCATGAGATATATATCACAACTTGCAATGATTCAAAATCTAAAAAAAAATTGATATGTATTTAAATATATTTTCTTAGGATTCTGAAAATTTTAGAGTCTAAAACTTTACAAAATATTTTTTATAGTGAAATTAAAAAGATGACTCGTTTGAGACTAATTTCAGGACTAGTCACAAACCCTAACTTCCAAAGAATATATCTCGAGAAATATAATGGCCCAGAACTTAAAATTTGGTCAAGATTTAATTTTTTATCTCTTCTTAGTCGTCACAAAATTTCATTATCTGAAAACTCTTAGAAAAAATGTTATAGTGAAAATTACAACATGACTTGTTTGAAATTGATTTCATGATGAGTCAAAAACTCATTCTTCCATAGGATATATCTCCCAAAGTATAACGAACAAGAAGTTGAAAATTTTACCAGATGTACAATGATATATCTCTTGAATAGACTCCAAATTTTGATGTCTGAAGTGTTCCAAAAATAAGTTATAGAAAAAATGCCAATATGACTTGTTTGAAGCAGCAAAACCCTAGGATCGATGCTTTTAAACCAAATGTTATGAACCAATTTTTTGAGAATGAAAAAAAGTCAATGAATAACAATCCACTTTGAGGGAGAAACCTACTTTTATAATATATTCAATGTAAAAGATGAGATAAGATGATTCTAAGGCTAACTCTCCTTGGTATATATATAGGAGACATAGGGTACAATTATAATGAAAGGGTACAATGAAGGGTTCTATCCAACCTACTAATATAACACATGAAATGTAATAATTAAATATCCAGGGCTTAATAAGTGGTTTTAAACTTAACACGGGGCTTTGTCTATGGCTTAACAAATTGGCACTTTGTATTGAATTGTGTAAAGATAGGAGGGCTAGCTATAAGGGACCCAATCCTAATGAATAAATCTCTAGGTGAAAAAAATGATTGGAACCTTGCCTCAATGGTGGATTAGTGATGGAAATCAATAATTATATCAAGATATTTCTATGGCAATGACCAAAAAAAGGTGCCTCAATTCTCTTGTACATGTATAATCAATCTCTCCAATTTGGCGCACCATCGTATCATTTGTTTCCTTAATAGTTTTTCATCTCTCATGGAAGCTAGGTAATGAATATGAAATATATATTAGGCAGTATTCTATCAATGTATATTCCAATTTGTAGTCCTTGTAATAAACCAAAACTCTCCTACAAGAGTTTGGAATCTCACTATTAACAGATCTGCTAATTTGGAAAGTGTACAAGGATGGAAATTTCAAAGAATGTTAGATATAGGGATTGATGGGTGCCTAAATTGGCATGTTTTCAGCACCCGTTTAGTACCTTTTTCCTTACCATTTTTCCATTGTTCATCCTCTCTTGATACCTTCCTCATCCAGTTTATCTCACTTTTCACCGAGGTATGAATCTTCCCTCATATGCTACTTTTATGCCATTCTTACATATTTCTTAAGAAATTTATTACCTTCTCGCACTAACATTTCTATACAAGAGCAATTACAGTGGCTGCATCTCCTATAGGAGTTGCAACTCCTCTACCCGTGTTGCAACTTTGAGCACGATACAATTGTTGCAATTCCAAACACAACCCATGTTGCTACAACTCCGAGACAAATCTTGCCAACACATCAGTCATCACTATAGCTGTCGATCAAATATCGCTCCTCACATGGAAAGGTGACAAAGGGCAAGTGGAAAACCAAAAGAAGAAACAATTCACCTACCAACCATCGCTTGAATGATATGAGTCAACTCATGCCCTCTCTTTTCTAAAAATTAATGATATTGATGTAAACATATGAATAACTTGATTCTCATGGTTGTCCATATGTCCCCTTGTTTTATTCAGGCATCAAATGTATTGTATAAAAACTCCAACTTTCCTTGAAACAATATTACCAACTTAACGAGAACTGTGACCTCAAAACAAGAACTCTAGCCCAAAAAACTCATATTTTTGCATAAAAAACATGAAAAACAACCCAAAATCAAAAAGCGATGCTACTGGTAGCACCATTTTTTCAAACGGAGTCAAAATTACAACATTTTTCAAGCATGACCTTCAAAACTCATACAATAGCTTAGAAAAACCTTAAAATTAACACCTAAATAAAAAAGTGGCGATAACTAAAGCAAAACATTTGTTTCTAAATGTTAAAATTATGGCCCATTTCAACCTAATTGAAACCGTGGTTTTGACAATAGATCCCTATGCAAAAAAAAGAAACCCAAAATTGGATACAAAATTGTCACTTAAAAATTTATTTGCTAACATTTTTTTTTCTTCTTAAATTTACATTGAAAAATAAATAAATAAAAAGGAAAAATCTTTGAAACTTTTTTTTTTT
>ML782988.1:610169-625529 GCA_009831015.1 Picea engelmannii
AAATTAGTGAAAAGTCATAGAATCCTAATTATTCTTGTTTCTTGAAATTGTAAATAGATATAAGTTTTCATCTTACCAGAGATATGAATCAAACATTACTTGCTCAAGCTCGCCAATTCTCCAGGAAATAGATATGGAGTATCCTTCCTATCAACTGGCACTTATATTGCCATTGTTTTTATTGGTGGGTGTTGCGTTGGCTCCGACCTGATAACTTGGGCTATTCAAAGCTTGCTCATTGTCGGGTGCTTCTCACGAAGTTCACACTCTCATAGAGTTTCTTTTGATTATGAATTTTATTTCTTTGAGGAAGCAGAGGCTAGGTTTGGAGGAGACGAAATCCTCTTTTCTCTCGCAGACAGGAGGGAGTTTGGCACACAAGAGAGACTTGAGTGTTTATAACGTGAAGCTAAAGAGGAAATCCATGCTGCCATATAAGCTAGCAGGTAAGCTAGTAAGCGGTTGTAGCAGTACGCGGTTGCTCTTTCCTTGCACATGAAAATTGCAAGCAATATTAGGTAGGAAGAGAATTGCATGGAATACGAAGTAGGAAGAGAATTGTAGGAATATGAAGTAAGAAGAGCCATCTATGAAGCAGATGGGCACAACACATGGGCAGGGATAAAGCAAATGGTCACAACACATGGGCAGCATGCGAACAACCATAGGCAACGTGCCACAAGGTGGCAGGTCAAGGGAAGGTCAAGGGAATTCCAATTTTTAAGATGGGAAAAACGGTTTAACATTTAATGTCAAGAAATAATGCTAGATTAAAATCTAGCATTACTTGAGTTTAACAAAACTCCTCGTGATATATGCACTTCAAAGTGATTTTAAGCTAAGATATGTTTTGGGTTGCCTCAGGAAGAGGCCAAATAAGAGCTCAAAATTAAAACTTTGGACTCAAAAGAAAATTCCAGTTGAAAAACTACATGACCCTATTTAAACTTTGGTTATAGTCATTGGTTTCTGTGTCGGGACTAAAAAATTCTAAAAAACCGATTACTATTAGTCCCTACAGCCCAAAGGGCAGGGACTAATAAGATAACTCTTTTCTTTTATGGGGCCTTGAAAATAAATCCACATAATGGTGGTGTAGGGGGGATTATTTTTTATCATGGAGTAAGTCAGATGCTATCTTATATGTGGAGTGTGCACCATAGCACAAATAATGAGGTGGAAGTTTATGCATTATGCCAAGGAATAAAACAACTAAGGAAATAGGGGGCAACAAAAGTAGTGGTAATAGGAGAATCCAAAGTAATAATAATAAATATTACAAACCCCTTCCCCCCTCGACTTCTCCCATGAGTTTGATTCTTCTCAAGGCTAAAGCATAGCAAATAAATTCCACGCAGTCCACTTCTACTAAGTCAAAAGAGAACTCAAGATGCAGGTAGATGGACTAGAAAATCAAGGAGTTACTCTTGAATATAGAAGTTTGATTGTGAACAAAGATTATCAATACCAGAGGCTTTACTCCCCTCCACGGTGGTCGTCAAATCCATAGAGAAATAGGAAGATGTTGGTGAAAGGGTGAAATCATGAAGATGGGTGTTTATTTTTATTTTTTTATGAGAAAAAAATATATTTTTTCACAAGTTTCTCAACTTTCGGTATACAAAAGTATTTTTTTTTATTTATAATTTCACTTTACTATAAAAACAAAACTTGTGAATAATTTTGTTAGTTTTCTACTAAATATTTTTCAAATTATTTTTATTGAGATTTGATATGTCAATTTGGCAATTGTTTCACAGTATGTTCCTTAAAAATGAAAGGAATGATAATGAGTTATGTTTTCCCCCAACAATGTATCTATTATTAAAATTTTGTTTTTGACAAACTAAATATACTGCAACATTCTACAGAGACTCTGTTTTCTTATGACTATAATTTTGAATCTAACGGATGAATGTTATAATTTCTATAATTTTTTGAAGTTGACCAACCTGAAACAGTTGCATATTTTAAACACATTTTTCCCCCACCTTGTATGTATCTTAATTTGTACTTAAAATTAAAATATAAAAATACCCTTTTGAAGAGAACAATTTAAGGATTGTGAATATATTTTTCTCTAAAATTTTCACAGTGCATTTTTAGAGATATGGATATTTCATTTCATCAAATCATAATGTCACCTGAAAATATTATGTAGTGATGTTTTTATAAAATTAAATAAAAATAGATAAAAATAATGAAAATGAAAACAAATTATATCCATAGAAAGTATATTCAATTTTGTAAATACTGATATCAATTTCGAATCTAAAATCTGAGTATTTGCAGGAGTCCACAACCTCCAAAGTTCAAGTAAGATGGAGGGAATTATCAGGTTCTTGCAAACAGTCGCATTCGTTGGTTTTCAGGCGAAAGAATCTTTCGGCCGAATTTTTTTTTCTTTCGGTTGAAATATGTTTTACTAATAGAATCCGTAAAAAATAAACGGATTCCTAGTTTTTTGGCTGAACATTTGTTTTCCGACCGAAAGATGGGTGAGAGAATTATGTCGGTCGGAAAAAATGAAGGGACACATCATTTCGTTTCAATTGGCGCCAAATATTATAAATATGCTTTCGGCCTAACCAATTTAATAAAATTCACACTCTCATTTCATGGTTTTGCATATGTGGAGCCCTAAGCAAAACTTTGAATCATTTTTTTTTGTTGTTTTGAACAAGGTGGTTGATGTTTTGAATGCAAAAAAAAAATTATATATTGAAGGCGTTGTTGAACATTTTTTCAAGGTGAAGGCGTTGTTGAACATTTTTTCAAGGTGAAGGCGTTGTTGAACATTTTTTCAAGGTGAAGGTGTTGTTGAACATAAAATTCTTGATAAATTATCTTTTAATCATTTTTGTGAGAATGGAGTTTTTCTGAGGCTATTATGAAATATTGATTTTTTTTAGTTAACTTTTACAAATAACAACACTCTTGGGAAACAAAAGTTGATCGCACTCGAGAAGAAACTCGCCATAACGAACAAAGGAAAGAGCATTATTGGAAAAAGAAACAAGAACGTGAAAATATTGAAGAAAGAAACGATGATGATATAAATAGAGATTTTCAACAAGAAGAAGTCCAACCAAGTATATGCATGTACACATATTGTCTATATTAAAAGTATAGAATCATTTATTTAAATTATTGTTTAAAATATTTAATTGATTGTAATTCGGATTTGATATTTTTCAAAAAACATAAATAGATTTGTCTCATAACGTCAATGAAGTCGTTCAAACAAAAATTGAAGCAGAAGTTGAATCACCTATTGGTATGTACATAAATCTGTAGATAATATAAGATGAACAATTGTATATATAGTTTAGTGAATTTATGTTTGGGTTTTGTTTTTTAATATAAACATTAAATTGACATATGTAGAAGAATATATCAACATTGATGATGAAATATTAGAAAATGTTGATACTGACAAATTCGGGAAGAAAGAAGTTAATCATTATATAAGATATTGTGTTATGAATATGTATAATACTTTTTTCAAAGATGAATCAGTGACAGTACAAGCTCAACTTTTACTCTGTCTAATAAAGTCAAGAAAGTTAGAAGAAGCTACATCATTATTGGGTATTCAAAAGTCGACAAAAGATACAAAGGTGAAACTGAATGTCTTTGACAATATAACTAGTGTATTAAAAGCTTTTGGAAAATATCGAAAAAAAGATGTCAGTGTTGCACATAGAGTGATACAAACAACGATTGTTTCATATCGAAATATAAAAGATCATTTGACACAATACATGGAAAAAGCGATGGGAATGTCAAAAAAAACATTGTATAAACATAGAAAATTTTGATTGCAAATAGATGAAATGATGAACTTGCTTGTTGGACAGTTATTTCTAGATAACCCTACAAAGATAGACTTGCATAAAATGTTAAAGAATCAACCCGTAATTGTTGGTTGATAGAATCTCGTGTTTCATCACATACAAGGGATGCGTTGTGACGAAGAATAGCACGAAAAAAATATGAAGAACATCCAAAACATATATTTTCATTGACACAAATAAAATTGTTCAATAAGTTCAAATAAGAGCACATAGAAGTTAAAATTTTCATCAATACATTTGTGCAACAAAGACCATGGTTTGTTAGACCCATCATTGTTCGTGACACTTGTTGTTGTCATTATCATGTGGAATTTGAGTTATATTACGACACTTTTCTTGATTTTGGTAAAACTTTATGGTCAAGTTCACCTCCTCCTTCCACATTCGTGCTTTTATATCTGAAATTCTATGTGAAAGAGAAGGTGATGAATTATTTTTCCAAAACAAATGTGTTGGTGGAAAGAAATGTGATCGTTGTGGAAATCTAAATTTGTTTCACTCAAAGTATCATATTGATATGAATGATCAATCATGTTCTAATATAACAGTCAATTGGAAGAGATATGAATATATCAACAACACAGATCCACATTCTTCAAATGTTATTTCCAAAAGGATTGATTTGAAATTAGATAAAATCCATGTGATAGATTTTTTGAAGAAGTTTGAGGAAGAAATTTATAAATACACCAAGCATTCACATAGAGCTCGATGGAAAGACCTACAATTAAAACAATCTCATGAAGTGTTTCTACCAGGGACAATTTTGTTTGTAGTTGATTTTACAGAGAATTACACATTCGTTGCACAAAAATAAATACAGAGTGAATATTATCATTCTGATAAAATCACTATATTTTTCCACATTCTATATAGACATGCTCAACGGAGTCTTGATAACATAAAAAGCACCAATGACAATCAACATGTTATTAAATAATATCATTTTTATATAAGTGATGATCGAGCACACGATGCACATTATGTACAACATTATTTTGATCAATTTTATGATTCAATGAAAGAACATGAGATCGGATTTGATCGACATTGGATATGGTCAGATGGATGTGTGGGTTAGTTCAAATCTTCATGATCATTCTATTGGTTGTGTCTTCTTCATAAGAAATCAAAGATTACACATTGTTGGAATTTTTTTTATATTGGTCATGGAAAAGGAGAGCACGACAGTGCAGGGGCATGTGTAAAACGAGCACTTCGAAAGTTTCAGATGAACCCTCATGCCAATCGATTTGAATCCATTGATAAAGTTGTTGAATGGTGCAAAATGAAAATAAGACATGAAAATAATATGTCAAGAGATGTACACAGGTGTGTACATATATACATGGTACACATGTACACAAGATATTTTTATTTGCATGTTCAAATTTATATGATATTCAATCATTTTCTTGGTAGATTTCAAGTTAACAAGTTCTTGTCTTGTGCAAGTTTTTTTGGTATGTTGGAATCCAAGATGTAAATAGATCAATCCCATATGAATCTATTACAATACATGAAACACGAAAAGTCCATTCAGTTAAAACAAAATGCTATCAAAAAGTGTTTTCATTTGATAGAAGAAATGAAACTTGTTTTTGTTCAGTTTGCATAGAGGACACGGAATTCATAGAGATTTGTGAAAACAAAAATGTGAAATATGTTAAAGCTTGGAGACATGTCGAACTTAATATAAAATGGAAAATTCCACTTGCAAGCTCAAAGGAAATGGAATCAAATGAAACTATAGTGTTAGTTGATGGTGATAGAGTTTATGATCTCATTAGAGAAGGTGATTGTAATGTTTAAATATTTAAACAAATTGTAGATGTACTTGTGTCACAATCTAACACGAACTACTTATTGGAACATATCGAATTATTTTCAGGAGATGTCTTTGTCGTGGTTTCACTTGTAGACAAAATGCGAAATATTATTTGATGCGATGCACAGAAAAAAAGATGACGTTATTAGAAAATTTTGATGATAAGGGTTTTATATATGAAAGAGGATCCATCATATTGAAAGGATATTTTTTTCAAGAAACCCATCAAACCGATACTCATGTTCACTTTCAAGACTACCAGTCGGATGTCATAAGTTGTCAATATAGTCACTTGGTATGTGAAGCACGCATAAAGTTAATAGAAGTTCAATCAAGAAAAAAAAACAAAAGTTAGAAAATGGAAAATGTCCAAAGTCAATCATGAACGAATAATTGAAGATGGCATACCATTGTGATTTCTTTAAACAAGTGACATTTACATTCCAGAATTTTATATTTTGCATTGAAAGTATGCGTATTTATGAATATCTAGGATTCTAGAATCATTTGGTTTAGTTTAATTTCATGATCCATTCAAATAAGGAAAGTTATATTTTTAATGAATTATAAAGTTTACCGAGACTTATTTACAATTTGAGGGAAGAACCTATAGATTGTATAGGAAACCTAAAATGACCTATACTTTGGGTGATTATACTAACCCTACAAAGTATTCATCATATACAGAAATCCTTTAATGCATAACCAATTTATTACATAAAGGATTTTTGTTCATTATTTCCAATGATTGAAATACTTTTTCATACGAAGAGGATAACTTTGTATCAAAACTAGGACCCATTTCCATGTCATTATAAGGGACTATTGATGGCTTAGGAAAAATTTCACTAAATGTAGTACCTTTCATAAAATCATCCCCTTCTCTATTAATATCTCTAGGAATAATATCATTCTACAAATAAAAAATAATACCATTTACTAAGGCTTGGTTTGTTGCATTTAGATTTTCATTTTTTCAATTGAATTTGGAGTATATTGAGAATTCAAGGTAGTGTATGATTAACATCCTAATTAAAAAAATTTAAGACATTTTAAAAAATATCAATTTTAACTATGAAATTGTGAATTTTGATTCCAAAAGTATTGATATATTAAATTGCTTTGTAATGTGCATTTAGATTTCAATATCTTGAAGAAAATCAAACAAAATTGAAATTATAAGCTACTTGACAAATGTGTATGATGTTACCTATGTTGGATTATTGAGAGGGGGGGTGAATCAATAATAGCAAAATTTAATCATTTTTAACCATATAATGCAAGTGTTATATCAGTGTAGAATTATTATCCAATAATTGCAGAGTAAATAAACAATGAACAAATGAGTAATCACACACACACAGTACACCAGTGTTTTTATGTGGAAACTTAAAGCGAGAGAAAACCACGGAATGATTTTTCTTATATGTCTTGAAGAATTACATTCATTGGAAGCACCAAATTCCTTTGTTTTCCAGCTGCAAGTGGAAGGAGGCTCCAACCCCCTAGTTTATTAGGCTACAACCTGAGGGAAGCTCCAACTCCCCAATTCTCTGGCTACAACAAGAAGGAGGCTACAACCCCCTAAGTTCTCCGGCTAAAACCAGAAGGTGGATACAACCACCTGTCCTTGCTTTGTCCAACCGCCCTGAAATATAAATGCCAAATGTAGACAACCTGTCATTGTCACTGACTGAACCACTTCCACTGTCAACCTGTAACAATAACCTTTAACAACCTGTACCAATAAACCTACACCAAACAACCTGTACCAATAACCTGAACCAACATGTACCATGCATCAACCATGCATCAACCTTGACTCATCAATATGTACCAACATCATCAACTATACACCTCATGTATGTGCCAACTCATCAACTATACACCTCATGTAGGTGCCAACTCATCAACTACTTGTCTCAACCATGTACCTCAACCATATACCAAAGACATACACCAATATAACCATCAAAAGTTATTTAATAATTCATCATTGTATCCCTAAACCAAATACCATAAACCCTTACAACAAACCATGTGCCACAACCTCATTGTTATGTAGCCTCAAGCTAAACCAATGACTTCAACAACACATCACAACCAAAATACCAATAGCCATATGCCAAATACCAACAACGAAATACCAATTGTATCCCTCAACAAATCTGATATATGCAGCAATATTGAACATTCAATACCATCTCAAGAGATAAACCCTAGCTCACAAAACATACCTCAAACAAGATGTTCCATATATCTCATAAATAGACCCCAACCATGTTGTTGTCGCGATTTTTTTGCCGCACTTTTTCTGCCACGATTTTTCTGTCGTGATTTTTCTGCCAACTTCTTGATTTTTCTGTCGCACTTTTTCTGCCACGATTTTTTTGCCGTGATTTTTCTGTCGCACTTTTTCTTCCGCACTTTTTCTGCCACAATTTTCCTACCGCACTTTTTCTGCCACAGTTTTCCTACCGCACTTTTCCTACCACATTTTTCCTACCGCACTTTTCTCTTCAATAATACCTGCCCAAATAACCTTTCACAAAATAGATATTCAATGATATTCAATAGGTTCAAGTGTGATTAAATTAGAGAGCCTTGCCTCTTATTTATACTTTCATGTAGCATCCCACTTTCCTTATTTTAGGGAGTTCTCCATTAACTTTATTATTTAAATAATTTCTTTTGCAAACACTTTGACTACTTTGACGTTTTAGGGCTTCTAGATGACTCATGAGGGTTCTCCAAATTCACATGGCCATAACTCTCTAACCGTGAGGAGTTATGTGACATTCCACATACCACCGGAAATGGCATGACATGTACTATCCATATAGAATAGTCTTACATGCAAATATATCAGAAATCATACCATTATCCATCAAAAAAACTTGTGTCCATTACTCAAACCTTTGTGCTACCAGAATTCTCTACCGGACTTTCTTCAAGGGTTGACATCAATGACAATCAACCCAATTAATCAACAATCTCCCCCTTTGGCATTGATGGAAACACTCTAATGCAATACTAAAGTCATATCACTCATGCTCCCCCTATGACCATCGTTCCCCCTGGAACCATGCCTCTATGTTCTACATTTGATAAATCTCTCCCCCTTTGTCATCAATGGAAAAGGTATATTTCCATCTAGGGTTGATCCCCCTAACTGAATTGTCTTTGGGGATACTCCCCCTGAATGAACTCTTCCTGAAACTGATCTCCCAACTTGGACTGTCCTCTTTATGGTGCTTCCTCATGTAAATCTAAGACATATAAGATAAGCATTCAAAAGCATTCATTTTGGAGTAGAAATTACTCTAAGTCTCTGGAAAAGATACTCAAAGGCTTCCCGTAGAAGCGGTTTTGTAAAGATGTATGCCACTTGTTCTTTTGTGCCCACATATTCAAATCTAATTTTCTTCTCTGCAGCATGTTGATGACTGCAGCTATGTGAGACATTCTCCATCTTACAAACCTGAGATATGTTGATCATTGCAGTGATGTGAGATATTCTCCAACTTACAAACCTGAGAGAAAGCCCTTTAGAAGGGTGTGTGGTTCCTATCAGAGACAGAGATGGAACATATAGATGACCTCCTCCATACAGAGAGTTGCAAAGAACTCCAGATGATTCTCATGTATAACGCAGTGAAAAAGGTGATCTACAAAGTTGGACGTGCCTGTGGCTGAGCACAAGGTGAATGTGTGAAATCCCAAAGTGGTGGGTGCATCATCATGAGAACAGAAATGAAGATGATGTGTTAGCCTCCTCTTAGCAGAAGAGTTGATGAGAAACTCCAGATGACTCTCATGTGTAATGCAGTGGGAAAGAAGGTCTGTTGAGTGGACGTGCATGTGGTCGAGCACAGGTGAATGTGATCCTAGTGGTTGAGCACAAGTGAAGAAGTGGTTCTTCTATGTAATGAAGTGAGCCAAAGATATGGAAATCCCTATGGATGTGCCCCTAGTGGATGAGAAAGATATGGAAATCCCTATGGATGTGCCCCTAGTGGATGAGCACTAGTGGGTGTATAAGATTCCTTGCTATATTATTCAAGAGTCAGACCTTCCTATAACCCTAATTGTAATGTAAAGGGTACAGGTCGGCCCCACCTTAATGTGACTAGTAATTAATGTAAAACATGATTAATTTGGTTAATATTAATTATATTATAAGCTAGTGAGGTTGGCCCTGTTGTGTCAATAGACACTTATGTTGACAAGCTCAGTCTATTATAAGTAAAGGTAAATTCTTCATTGAGGAATCATATCTTTCATGTGAGTTTGGAAATTTCAGCAAGTACACCTTCTTGGGAAAAGTGTGCACCTATATTGTGTGCTAGTCTTCTAGGGTTTAAGCACCCTCTTGTGTGCTAGGTTTTCTTGGTGGTGAAGGTATTTCTCTTGAATAATATAACAAAGGATTTGGATGATTTTTCTTCCCTTGTTGAGAAGGGTTTCCCAAGATACTTCTTGTGTTCTTGTGCATGGTGCTTCTTCTTGTGATCTTGGTTATTGCAACATTAATGGTTATGTTTAAATGCTAAAAATGGAATGAAATTCATGATTAACCTTGATTATTAAAAAATCAACATGGTATCAGAGCATAGGTCTTGAAATAACCCATAGCATAAGAATCTACCAAGTCTCCTCTCACTTTTGCAGAACCGTACAACCCTCCTAGGGTTTCCAAAAAAAATTGTATGACCCTTCTTTCTATGGTGTTCTAGCCCTTAATTCTTGGACATTGGGGATTTTTGGAATATAAGATTACGACCTCCACCAGTGCATCTCCAGAAGCTCTTAAAATCAAATTCTGAAGATCTTGAGTTTTTGGCCCTAGGGTTTCTAAGGTGTCGAATTTTCCTGCAGAATCATGATCTTAGATTTATGGAACTTCTTGAAGAAAAAAAATTCTTAAATCAGCAAGCATCTATATGGCCTTATCAAGTTGATTGTTGGCATTCATAATTCCAACATAATCCAAGGTTACTAATTCAACCTAATCATTAAGTTTTCAAAATATAGTTGGCGAGAGTTTGAAGAAACCAAACAAATGAAGAACAATGCCTTAGTAGAAGATAGGCTTGATGGAGCAAGCAACTTCAGCTCCTAGAAATCAAGGATTTAGGTTACCCTTGAAGAATATAACCTTTCGGATGTGGTAACTAAAACCCTACTAGACACAGCTACATATGTAGAGAAGAAGATAAGAAAGGAATAAGATGTCAAAGCAAGAAAATTAATCATCTACTCAGTAAGAGATCATCTCTTACCTTGTATTGCCAACCTGAAGACAACTTATGATATGTATGAAGCATTAAAGGAAATGTTTGAAAGTGACAACACCCTCAAAGATCTTACCTTGAAGAGCCAACTTCAAAGTACCAATATGACAAAAGGTGACACAATTTCCATCTTCTTTATGAAGATATCATATATTAAAGAACAGCTAGAAACCATTAGAGAAATCATATATGATATAGAACTTGTCTTAACCACTCTCAACAACCTTCCAAAATAGTGGGATCCTTTTCTTCAGAGTATCAGTGGAAGAGAAGCTCTACCAACCTTTGATTGTCTATGGACAGATTGTACTCTAGAAGAACTTAGACTTATAAGTAGAGGAGTGGAAGACTCCTCAGAAGAAAATCATGCTCTTTCACTTCATACAAAGAAAGGAGGAAAATTCAAAAGAAATTTCAAACAAACATTCAAAGATGAAAAGTCTTCATCAAATCCAGGTTATCAAAGAAGAGATGTTTTAGAAATCCAGTGCTTCAGATGTGACAAATATGGACACTATGCAAGAAACTGTCCAATCATGAAGAAGGGAAGACAATATGATTCTAACATTGACATTGATCTAGATCCACCTCAAAAGAATGAAGATAAGAGAGAGGAGAAGTACTTCCTCTAAAAGCATGACTACAATCGAGGTAAATCAATTGATCTCTAATTTTATAGTTGATTTCATTTTTAAATAAATGAAGGATAGTATCCCTAGTATGGGAGCCCTCAAAGACTTGGGCCATTATCACTGGTACGGGAGTCCAAACCATATTTGATTGATTATTATGCGAAACAAGAAGATATTTTTTCCTTAAAGAAGAGATACCCATTCAACAAAACTAGAGAATCTCAGATGGATATTGGCAGTGAGACAATACCTTCTCCCCCTTCAGCAGTTCAGAGGGAGACATACATTATTCCAGTTGATCTAGTTTCTCCAGTTGATATGTTCAGAGATATTGCAATAGGGAATAAAATTCCTACCTAGACTCACTCTGCAAGAGGTAGAGAAACATACAAGCCTCTCAAGGCACATCCCAAGAAAGAAAAATATATTTTCGAGCTATCCTTCAGTAATGAGCCACTTCATCGATGTTGAGCCTCCTTGTATTAGAGAAGAAACAAGAGAACATGTATGGAAATATGCCATAACATAAGAATACCAATATATCTTAAAGAATGATGTATAAGATATTATTTAGGGACCAGAAGGGAATTTTGTGGTATCTTCCAAGTGGATCTATAAGATCAAGCATGTATTTGATGGAAGTGTCGAGAAATAAAAAAAAATAAGATCTATAGCCAGAGGTTTCTCACAAACAAAGGGATTTGTCTATGATGAGACACTTATCTAGTAAACCCGATACACTTTAATCTGTACTACCATCCATGAGTTGGAAACTATATCAGATAGATAGATTCTTGATGAGTTTGGATTGCATCAAGAGTGTTGTTGATCCAAACCTATAGTATTATAGTGTTGGTGATGAGAGCCTGATTTTGATGACTTATTCAGAAAGCCTTGTTGTTGGATACAAGTAATTTGTGACTTCTGAATTCGAGGTGAAGAATCTGAGTATGATGCACTACTTCATGGGACAAGAAGTATGACAGAGAACCAATGATATTTTCCGAGTGCACTACTTCATGGGACAAGAAGTATGACAGAGAACCAATGAGATTTTCCGAGTCAAGGAAAATATACAGTGAAAATATTAAAGAAGTTCAGTATGACAAGAATGCAAAATCCACCGTGATGGATTTAAAGAAAAAGATGATGATTCAGACGAGATTGATCCACAACCGATTGGATCACTGATCTATCTGGTTAACACCAGACTTGATTCATGCCATGCAGTGAGTGTGCTTAGTCATTTCATGAGTCAACCGAAACAGACTCACTAGATAACAACAAAACATGTATCGAGATATATATGAGGCACAGTTGGATATGGCTTGAGATATGCCTCCACTGTAAACTTGAGTTTGCAGGATATATCGATTCAGATTGAGAAGAAAAGTACAGTGGACCGGAAGAGAACATCCGCTTTTTGTCTTACCATGAATTTTGCCATGATTTCTTGATGTAGCAGGAAACAAAACTCTGTGGCCTTGAGTACCATAGAAGCAGAGTATATAGCATCAAATGAGAGAATCCATGTGGCTTCACAAGCTTCTGACAGATTTACTTGACCATGAGATGGATCCTAAGATGATAAGCAAGAGTTGTGTGTAAAGATCCTTGAGAACCCAGTGCTTCCTGATGGATTGAAACATGATGAGATGAAATATACTTATATCATAGATATGATGTTGAGGAAAACCGTACACATACAATACCTTCCTACTCATGAGAAGATTGCAGACATCTTCACCAAACTAACTTGGTGAAGAATGCCTCCCCAGTTGAGAGGGAGTGTTGATGACTCCAGCCAAGACAAAGTTCAAAGGACATTTGTGTGATACTTGGAATGATGAAGAATGCATCCCTAGCTTAGAGGGAGTGTTGATGATTTCAGCTATGTGAGACATTCTCCAACTTACAAACCTAAGAGATGTTGGTCATTGCAGGGATGTGAGATGTTATCCATCTTACAAACCTGAGAGAAATCCCCTGAGAAGGGTGTGTGGTTCCTATCTGAGACAGAGTTGGAACATATAGATGACCTCCTCCATACAGAGAGTTGAGAAGAACTCCAGATGATTTTCATGTATAATGCGGTGAGAAAGGTGATCTGCAGAGATGGACCTGCATGTGCCTGAGCACAAGGTGAACATGTGAAATCCCAAAGTGTTGGGTGCATCGTCATGAGAACAAAAATGAAGATGATGTATTATTTTCCTCTGAGCAGAAGAGTTGACGAGAAACTCCATATGTCTCTCTTATGTATTGTAGTGGGAAAGAATATTTGTTCAGTGGACGAGCATAGGTGAACGTGATCCTAGTGGTTGAGCACTAGTGAAGAAGTGGTTCTTTTGTGTAATGCAGTGAGCCAGAGATATGGACATCCCTATGGATGTGCCCCTAGTGGATAAGAACTAGTGGGTGTATAATATCCCTTGCTATATTGTTCAAGAGTCATACCTACTTGTAACCCTAATTGTAATGTAAAGGGTATAGGTCTGCCCCACCTTAATGTGACTGGTAATTAATGTAAAATATAATTAATCTGGTTAATATTAATTATATTATAAGCTAGTGAGGTCATCTCTTTTGTGCCAAGAGACACTTTTGTTGACAGGCTTAGTCTAGTATAAGTAAAGGTAAATTCCCCATTGACGAATCATATCTTTCATGTGATTTTGGAAATTTCAGCAAGTACACCTTCTTGGGAAAAGTTCGCACCTCTTTTGGGCGCTAGTATTCTAGGGTTTGAGCACCCTCTTGTGTGCTAGGTTTTCTTGGTGGTGAAGGTCTTTCTCTTGAAGAATATAACAAAGGATTTGGTTCATTTTTCTTCCCTTGTTGAGAAGGGTTTCCCAGGATACTTCTTGTGTTCTTGTGCATGGTGCTTTTTATTGTGATCTTGGTTGTTGCAACATTAATGGTTATGGTTAAGTGCTAAAAATGGAATGAACTTCATGCTTAACCTTGCTTATTGAAAAATCAACACAACCTATTCTCATAGAAAGTGATACTTGATTGGAATGTGTTTTGTCTTGGAGTGCATCACCAAGTTCTTTGAGATATTGATTGCGCTTGTATTATCACAATAGATTGGAATGGGTTCATCATACTCAACCTATATATCTGTCAGAGTTTGTTTCATACATAGAACCTGTGTACAACATGTTGTTGTTGCAATCTAGTATGCCTCGGTTGTAGATAACGATATTGATGATTGTTTATTTCTTAGCCATGATACTAAACACTCACCCAAGTAGAACATTTCTCCATTGGTGCTTTGTCGGTCATCAATGCAACCTGCCCAATATGCATCTGTGTAGGAAATAAGTGATAGATCCTTTCATTTTGGATATCATAATCCAAACTCGTATGTTCCTTTTGTTGGATTACTAAGAGGGGGGGTGAATCAGTAATAGAGCAATTTAATCCCTTTTTAACCATATAATCCAAGTTTTATATCAATGAAGCATTATCATCCAATAACTGCAGATTAAATAAGAAATGAACAAATGAACAATCATACACATACACAGTACACCAGTGTTTTATGTGGAAACCCAAATCGGGAGAAAACCATGGAATCTTTTTTGTTATATGTCTTGAAGAATTACATTCATTGGAAGCACCAACTTCCTTTGTTTTCCAGCTGCAACTGGAAGGAGGCTCCAACCCCCTAGTTTCTCAGGCTACAACCTAAGGGAAGCTCCAACTCCCCAATTCTCTGGCTACAACCAGAAGGAGGCTACAAC
>ML782988.1:626736-639911 GCA_009831015.1 Picea engelmannii
TCACTTTATTATTTACCTTTTAAAATCTCTTAAACCACTTTGATTACTTTGACCTTTTGGGGCTTCTAGATGACATATGAGGGTCCTCCAACTTCGTAAGGCCATAACTCTAAAACCGTGAGGAGTTATGTGACGTTCTACATACCAACAGAAATGGCACAACATATACTATCCATATAGAATATTATTATCTGAAAATATATCATAACTCATACCGTTACCCATTAAACAAACTTGGGTCCATTACCCAAACCTGGGGTCTCCAACTTCTCATGGCCATAACTCTCTAACCGTGAGGAATTATGTGATGTTCCACATACCACCGGAAATGAAATGACAAGAACTATCCATCTAGGATATTTTGCTTGACAAAATCACTTTCCTTCATCTCATTATTCCATAATTAAGCATGGGTTCTCTTACTCCACAAAGCGTCTTCCCATGAGGGCTTTCACCATAAGGGGACCACTTTGGAGTTCATCCATATTTACTTCTTATCAACCATGAAAAAACAATAATGAATCATATTTACATCAAACAATATTGGTTTCATTAGCCAAACCTTTGTGCTACAGGGCTTTCTTCAAGGGTTGACATCAATGACAACCAACTTTAATCAACACCTTTGAGATATCTGAAAATCCTCTTCACTGCTACGACATGTGTTTCCTTTGGTGTTGCTTGAAATCATGCCACTTTTCCAACTTCCTACATTACATATGGTCTGGATGTTGTCACATATAGTAATCTTCCAATCATTGACATGTATTGCCTCTGGTCTATAGACTTTGAATCATCATCTTTTCTCAACTTGCAACTGGTTTGCATAGGAGTGGTAACTGGTTTGCAATCTTCCATTCCAAACCTCTTTAGCATTTCTCTAATATACTTAGTTTGATAAATAAAAATTCATTGGTTTCTTTGATGTATCTGAAGACCCAGAAATAAGGATAGTTCTCCAAGTAATGACATTTCAAATTCATTATGCATATCTTTTCAAATTTCTGGCTTAACATATAATCGATACTTTCAAAAATAATATCATCAACATAAACTTCAATTAATAAAATACAATCTTTAGTTACCTTGATGTAGAGGTTGTTGTCTACACTTCCTTTTCTGAACCCTACCTATTGTAGATTATTTATCCAGTCTAGAGTACCATGTTATAGGAGTCTGTTTTAGACCATACAAGGCCTTCTTCAATTTACACACATAATATGCATTCTCTGACAACTGAAATCCTTCTGGTTGTTCAATGTAGACTTCTTCTTCAAGTTCCCAGTTTAGAAAAGATGATTTCACGTCCATCTAATACACTTTAATATTCTTGGAGCATGCATAAGCTAGGAGCAATCAGATTGCTTCCATTATAGAAATTGGATAAAATGTCTCCTCAAAGTTGATTCATTTAATATGTGTGTATCATTTACATACCAATCTAGATTTGTTCCTTGTAACCTGTCCATCTTCATTCAATTTATTTCTGAATACCCACTTTGTACCAATCACATTCTTATTATTTGGTCTTGGAACCAATTCCCAAGTGCCATTTTTCTCTATTTGATCCAATACTTCATCCATGGACTTATTCCAAAATCCATCCTTGTTGGCCTCTTCAAAAATTTTAAGTTCAATCATAGATGAGATTGCTAGGTGCGTTTGTTCTGGTGAACGGATTCTTCTTCTAGTCTCAACTCCTACATATTTGTTTCTGATAATCTGATCTGAAGGATGATTCTTCTGTACTCGTTTGCTAGGTATCTTTGGAGGCACTTGTTGAACTTGCTCTTCTACTTATGTCTGATCCTCTTCATCTTCCCCTTCTACTTCTTCTTCATCTTCTGCTTCTTCTTCATAAATTTGTTCCATTGATTCATTTTCTTCTTCCTTTAATTCACGTCCACATGTTTCATCAATTGTTACATTTATGCTTTCCATAACTTTGTCCAACCTCAAATTGTAACACTTTTATGATTTCATTGTACTTGAGTAACCAACAAGTAATTCCTTCTTGGTTGTAGTGTTTTCCATTTTTGAACTATCATATCCTGTAACAACTGATAGCCAAATATAATGTCCATGTTCCTGTAAAACTACTTTTGTCCTTCTTCTCCACATCTCATACTTAAAACCAGTCTGACCATTAAACATCGATACTCCATTCTCAGAATAATCCATGATCTCCTTCAAGTGGTTAAATTGTTTCCTGAAGGAACCAACTCTAATACCAATTGTTGGATTACTAAGAGGGGGATAAATCAGTAATAGAGAAATTTAATCATTTTTAACCATATAATGCAAGTGTTATATCAGTGTAGAATTATTATCCAATAATTGCAGAGTAAATAAACAATGAACAAATGAGCAATCGTACACATACACATTACACTAGTGTTTTTCGTGGAAACCCAAAGCAGGAGAAAACCATGGAATGTTTTTTCTTATATGTCTTGAAGAATTACATTCATTGGAAGCACCAACTTCCTTTGTTTTCCAGCTGCAACTGGAAGGAGGCTCCAACCCCCTAGTTTCTCAGGCTACAACATGAGGGAATCTCCAACTCCCCAATTCTCTAACTACAACTAGAAGGAGGCTACAACCCCTTAATTTCTCTAGATACAACCGGAAGGTGGCTACAACCATTTGTCCTTGCCCCGTCCAACCACCCTGAAACATAAATTCTAAATATAGATAAATTTTCATTGTCACTGAGTCAACCACTGCCACTATTAACCTGTACCAATAACATGTAACAACCTATACCAATCAACCTGTACCAAACAACCTGTACCAATCAACCTGCACCAAACAACATGTACCAATAACATGAACCAACATGTACCATGCATAAACCTTGACTCATCAATATGTACCAACATCATCAACTATACACCTCATGTATGTGCCAACTCATCAACTATACACCTCATGTATGTGCCAACTCATCAACTACTTGTCTCAACCATGTACCCAACATGTACCTCAACCATATACCAAATACATACACCAATATAACCATCAAATGTTATCTAACAATTCATCACTCTATCCATAAACCAAATACCATAAACCCTTACATCAAACCATGTGCCAAAACCTCACTGTTATGTAGCCTCAAGCTAAACCAACAACTTCAGCAACACATCACAATTAAAAGACCAATACCCATATGCGAAATACCAACAACAAAATACCAATTGTATCCCTCAACAAATCTGATATATGCAGCAATAATGAACATCCAATACCATCTCAAGAGCTAAACCCTAGCTCACAAAACATACCTCAAACAAGATGTGCCATATCTCTCATAAATAGACCCCAACCACATTGTTGCCGCGATTTTTCTGTCACACTCTTTCTGCCGTGATTTTTCTATCGCACTTTTTCTACCGTGATTTTTTTGTGCACTTTTTCTGTTGCACTTTTTCTGCCACATTTTTCCTACCACACTTTTTCTGCCACAGTTTTCCTGCCGCACTTTTCTCTATCAATAATACGTGCCCAAATAACCTTTCACAAAATAGATATTCAATTATATTCAATAGGTTCAAGTGTGATTAAATGAGAGAGTCTTGCCTCTTATTTATACTTTCATGTAGCATCCCACTTTCCTTATTTTAGGGAGTTCTCCATTAACTTTAATATTTAAATAATTTCTTTTGCAAACACTTTGACTACTTTGACCTTTTGGGGCTTTTAGATGACTCATGAGGGTTCTCCAACTTCACATGGCCATAACTCTCTAACCATGAGGAGTTATGTGACATTCCACATACCATTGGAAATGGCATGACATGTAGTATCCATATAGAATAGTATTACCTGCAAATATATCAAAAATCATACCATTATACATCAAACAAATTGTTGGATCATGTTGTCATTGATGCCAATGGTTTGATTGATTGATGTCAAGTGATTGATTGATGATTGATGAATAATGTATATGTATTATCCTTGATGATAATGATAGATGTCAAGTGGAAACCAATTGATGAAGATGGATAAATGAGTTGTCATTAATACATGATGAAGATGGATCGATGTGGTTTCATTAGTATATGATGCATTGTTGGAAAAATGTATAGATGACTCATTATTGTCTTATCATGATTAATAAAGTGCACAAATGGATGAACTCCAAAGTGGTCCCCTTATGGTGAAAACCCTCACGGGAATATTGTTACAGATGAATCCTCCTGCAGACAAGCGGATTCCCTCTTGGTCTCTAGACTCCTAAGGCCAAGACAAAAAAGTTTTTAACATGGAAACTGACATCCTTTTAGGTATAATCAAGCTAACATACGAAGGAAAAGAAGAAATATATGTACCTTATTAACGACGTTTGTCCTTTCAAAGTCCAGGCTAAGCTTCGATCCTGAGCTCCCTGATAGGTCTTGTAGAACAAACAAAGATACAATGGACTTCCTATTCTACTGAGATTAGCTCAAATATAGATCTATCTACTAAAGAGAAAATCATATGGACCAAACATAAGTTTTAAAGAAATAAGCCAAGCATTGATATACTGATGAGAATAAGTAAAAGTACTTACAATACTTTGATGAAGGTGCAACAACTTCTTCCAGTTCTCCTTGTCCAACCCCTTTGCTCAAGTAATCTACACTGATTGCTTTGATGAAATATCACTCATAAGATCATAAGTTTCATATCTCCAATATTTTATGTCAATACCACTGACAGGATCATAAGTTTGGTATCAATCTCTAGTCTCTCATGTACCTTTCACCATGAGAAGGCCTCCTTATATAACCTTGGAGAGGCCCAACCACTTGAGAGATATTTGGGATAAGTTGAGGATTCCTCTCCTTCAGTTGAGGATATTCCCTAATATCATGCCTTGACCCAAGATTCGAACCCAACTACCTTCATATATTGAGGGGATTGTCCCCTGATTTCTTCCAACAAACCAAAAATTTGCTCAGAAAGGGTAGCGCTACCCCAAAAGGGTGCACAGGGTGCTCAAACACTCCCCCAAAGAGGCCCAGGGAGCGCTAGCACTCCCTGAAAGTGGGTAGGGGAGTGCTCCTCTCCAAAATCCATATTTGAGTGGTTCTTTCAGTGGCAAAAGGCTTGTACTCCCTGTCAACTGATTTCTCTTCTTCAAAACTAGTCTTTGAGGTGTCTTAAGTGTCTTGATGATGTTGTTAGAGGCACGACATAGGCAAGATGGCAGTATGATGTTTGTGACACTTGCAACACTTGTGGTCAATATGTGACACTTGTGGAAAAGATGTGACACTTGCGGACAAGATGCGACACTTACAACACTTGTAATGATGACACTTGCGACACTATTGAAGTGAGTAATTTTGAGGTGTAATAGATTGCCCCCCAAAGTACGAAGTTAGAAGACGATGATGACTGAAGTTCTTTGTAGACTTTTTTGAGCAAGGGTATGGACGCAGAGAGGCTGGAAAAATATGCACACAACCATCAAACAAATATTATGACATGTTTCAAACCCAAGGAAGGCATATCTATGCTTGAGTGATAAAGAATTTTTAGTTATGGCCACCATAAAATGCACTGCGGATCCATAATTGTATTGACAAAAGGTATAGCCATTGAAGATACAATGTGGATCTATACTCCTATGACCTAAAATGATCGTAGCCATGAAGAATACACAACGGATCTACGACATGACACGACATAGCCATGACCAATACAAAGTGGATCTATGTAACAGTATATGTGTCATAGTTCAAAAGAAAACTCCTTCGCAACCAAGGCAAAGTACATATAAGAGTGATGACTCAACCCAGGGTCTTCTTACCAATCCTGATGTAGTACGAATCTAACCATGTGAATAGATTTCCTGATGTCAAACATGGCAGAAACCACTTGATTATCGGTCAATGATGTAAATCGTTAACAAGCGTGAGAGAAATCACCATTGATGTCAATGAGTCCCAAGGTACTCTAGTACATTCCAGCGAATGTGAATGGATAAGATGAATTTGAACATCCATGGAATAATTTTATCAGGGGTCAATTATGTAAACCCACTGTCGGACGTGAGGAGGCATGCCATTGAGGCATGCAGGTCCAAAAGTACTAACGGGTTTCTAAGTCTAGTTCCTGGATAATGTGTTGAAGTCAACAGGAATAGACTCATCAAAGGAGGGCCTTGATGTATCCCCCATCAATGACACGAAACAGACACAAAGATGTAATTGGTAGATCAAATGAACATGGACTGACATGGGTATTGAAACAGGATATTTTTTATGGTTGACTCTCGAGGCAGATACTTCCCTTGAAAACCGAGGCACAACAGAAGAAATGTGACATGGACCAAAACTTGATGATGCAGTGGATGTTGTGACTTCTTCAGGTGACCCAAAGGAGTAAAAGAAACTCAAAGGATTGGCTCAATGTAGAGGTTCAATGGATTAAAATGCGTGCAAAGACAAAGTGTCGTGTTCAAGGGTGACCATAAGAGCTACTGGTATTGTTCTCAAAAACTGCTTGGCTTGCTACTTTCAATTTTTCCGCCTTCTAGATAGATGAGTACCTCTTTTTAATTTAATGAGCTCGAGGAGGGTAACACATGCTCGATATGACTCACCTTCGGTAAGTCCCTCTTCCTTTGTTTAGAAAACTGGAAGAAGTAAGGGTTTGGTCCCGTATGGGCCCTTCAATGTATGATTGTTTAACAAGTCCAGAGAAGGTAAACTCGGTGGTTTTTCATATTTAGAGAGTCTGAAAACAACTTAAAGATGACTCCAATGTTGTCCATTTTCATAATGTTAGTCTCGCGAGCCGAAAAAGCGATAAATTATCACTCGAAAGATTCCCTTTCAAACCTTTTAATGAGTGGGAAAGGAGGCAAGATCACTCGGCAATCTTTTCATGTTTAGAGAGTCTGAAAAGAGCTTAAATACGACTCTAAGGGGTTCCTTTTTCATATATCCATGCGAGTCCGAAAAAGTGATAAAATTCTACTCGGTTACATTCTCATGTTTTTTTTAGCACAAGAAAGAACAAAGGCTAAGCTCGGTATGCGCCCAGCTCGAAAGATAGTCGCTTAACTCTAGAATGATCATCAAAGGTTGGAGACATGCCCTCCAAGCTTCAATTCATTCACCGACTTTGAGGTTGTCACCAATTTCTCTACTAGATGGAGAAAAAGGATAAGAGTGGATGAAAAGAAGGTTCAAGAGAGGTGACTATTTCATTTTATAATGAGCTTGACACAGAAAAAGAACTATGCTCAGGGCTCTGGGTTCAATCCCCAGATTGTTGTTTCATTTTTTCACGAGCTTGCTACAGAGAGGAAAACTATGCTCGAAGCTTCTGTTTCATTTTTTAATGATCTTGCGATAGAGAAGAAAAACTGTGCTCGTGACCTCTATTTCATTTTTTAATGATCTTGCTACAGAGAAGAGAAAACTATGCTCGTAGACTCTCCTTGATCATGGCTTCCAAGAGAATAACGCTCTGGAAGGACACAATGTCAAGGGACAAAACTCGATCATGGMTTCCAAGAGATATTCACTGGATGAAAGAAAATCACTCTAGAAGGAACACATGTCAAGGGTCTCGTCAGGGGTAAGGATATCAGACTCCAATAGCCCTACTGAAGAGATCACCATGTCAACTATTAGATCCAAATCATCGGAAGTCAAAGGCATGGGAGGAGATGGAAAATTGACATCAGGAGGGGAGATAGAGTGTATATATTCCTAAATATTTTCATGAGGGGGGAGAAAAGAGGATCGATGATGGTTATCATCCTGAAGTAGCTCGCCAATGCTCAACATTTCCATAATAGATTCATCATAGGGAAAAATTGGGGAAATGTAATCGATCGCAGACGACAAGGAACTTAACCGTGATGGCATCGAGTAACTTTCGGGTGCCAATAGATGTTGGTCATCCGAAGAGGGAGAAGCATATTGAACAACAACGTATGATGTTTTGGCTAGACTAAGTGGCATAATGTCACCTAGCGCATCGAATTCCAAGGGACTAGGTACAATCCAAGGGTCAGATGATTCCAAATATTGATAAGTCGTGGTCGAAATCATATCAACAGTGGAAATATGATGTGCAGTTGATGGAAGTGGTGTAGGGAAGGTACCCATAGGGATAGAATATTTCAGCAAGCCAACACCAATGCTTTCATACATGATCTTGTGGTATCCCAAGAAAGGAATGTTGTTGGTAGCGGAAGCGCGAGCATCGATTGTCCAGAAATCTAACTGATCGACAGTGACAATTTTTCCCTAATGAGGGAATTGTACACATCGAAAGACCGATGTGGCAATGGAATTCATAGCATAAAACCAACTTCTTACAAGTAATAAGTTGTAATCGAGGGGGGCATCGACCACCTCGACATCAATAGTGACGGTTTTGTCACCCAACTAGACGGGCAGGGACTACAAAATCCCATGGGGATGAAAACCTCACCAATCGAATGCGTGTAACACCATTGGGGATTTGTTAAGTGCAGGTGATTTTAAAATTTTCCAACATGATAAGGAAATGACACAAGTAGAAGCTCCCTCATCCAAGATGGTTCGGTGAATTTGTTGATTGTGAACAACAACATCAATTTGGAAAGCAAGTTGGTGGGAGAGTATAGATGTATAATTGTCCAAGTTAAACATCATATTGTTGGAGGACTTAGGATCAACAGCACCAATAGCAGCCAAGAGTGTTCCACGTTGACTGGGGCAGTGTTGTAGAACTTCTAACGCAGACATAGCACATGGTGCTTGAGCTAAATCTTCAACAATGTTGTAGTTCTGGGCAGCACGTGAACTAGGATTAAAGGTATATTTACGGATAGTGCTCTTAGGAGGGTGTAATATAGAGTGGAACGTAGGTTTCTCAATCTGAAGTGGTCCATATGGAGGATTAACTGATGGAGGACTAACGAAGGACAGTGATGGATCTGATAAAGTATCGGTACCATTAGTGACTTTTCCTTTGTCAGGTTTAACCGGTGTGTTGTATGTCTTAGAGCGAGTGGTCAAATTAATCCCATTAAACATATAAATATGTGCACATGTCGAGGCCTCATCATGAGGATGGCTAGAACTGCCCCCAAGAGAGGGGGTTTGAGCAACCATGGATTGTTGTTGTGGAAAAGGTTGAGTAAGCACAGCGGGTTGTGAATTTCTGTGGAAATGTTTGGCCACTTCATCGCGATGTGGACAGTCTCAAGTGTAGTGATCATCACCACAAATGATACATGGGAATTTCAGTTTCTGTAGTGGTTGTTTTTTAGTAGCAGGTGTTTGAGATTGATTTTTTGGTTGTTCAATGTTATTAGTATTTTTTGATTTATTTTTTTCCTTCTTCTTACCTCCAGATTGTTGTGAAGGGGAAGATTGAACTGTATTCACCTCAGAGATCTGACTTTGGTGGGAGGTAGAGGAGAGTGTGGTCGACTGGGAAGTAGATTGAGTTTTGACGGAACTGATGACACCGTTCGCATGAGATGAGGAGGATGGCTTGGATGGATCAGCATTAGCTCGAGCAGCATTCGGAAGCAACTCATATAAAGTACTAGATTGTGAATAAACCAAATCTATGTACTGAGCCCGAGCAATGGTTTCTTCCTCGATGACCGCGCCACCCATAGCGACATCGCGAGCGATCGGGGGTAAAAGTGATTTAGTAAACCACTCTGCCAATAATATGTCAGGAATGATTACTTTGATCA
This sequence comes from Picea engelmannii, assembly GCA_009831015.1. Lineage (NCBI taxonomy): Eukaryota > Viridiplantae > Streptophyta > Pinopsida > Pinales > Pinaceae > Picea > Picea engelmannii. Next base: position 636,446 of record ML782988.1, read on the forward strand.
TCCTTCGTCGTCGTCTCCACTCATGAATATGGTCAGAGATATGCACTGAGTCAGTTTGACGAAGGGAGGTCAAGAGTTCAGTACCCATCTCGTAGCGAATAGGTAGTTGAAAGTGCATGAGGAAAGACATGGAAAGGGAGTTGAAATCATGAAAAGAAGCACGTGGTAGTTCAATATACCACTTTGTTGCAAAGCCCGTAAGTGTTCGCTAGAAAAGATGCAAACGTATAGAATCATCCATGAGGGAGTTTGATGAACACCACAAATGGAAAGTCATCACATGGTTATTTGGATCTTCTCCAGATTTTCCATCAAATTTTGGAATATCAGAAGGAAGTTTAGCTGGAATAACTGGCCAAACCGGTGAATGAAAAATAGGATCATTGGTTAACTGAGACAGGTCTGGGAGATCCACAGTCGCAAGGAAAGGTAGTTGTCAATTAATTTGTAGATGATACTGGTGTGGTATAGGAACACTAGTAGGACCATAAACTGGGTTAGGTGGATAATTGTAACCAGTAGGCCCTCCTACATACAGTTGTTGTTGACCAGGATAAACAAGATTCGATGATGGTTGAGAAACCTTTGCATAACCCGGTGGGTTCTGAGCATTATAAGCCGGGTGATTTGCTTGCACATAAGGAGGATAAACATTTTTCCCTTGAGGAGGGTAAGAAGTAGATCCCAGAGGTGGATACACATCAGACCCATGGGGAGGATAAGGTTGTTGTCCTTGAGGACTCCAGGTGGTGTTTGGGATGTCGCTTGGATAAGGTTGTCCATAAGATGGTCCGGAAGGAACGGGATTTGATGCTCCTCCTTGTGGGTTATGATATGAGTGCCCCCCAATGTGGGGTTGGGTAAATGTGCCTCCTGAAGATACTCCCCAGGATTGTGAAGGGTTTCTAGCAAATGAAGGTTGCCCCCCCCTACCAGCAGTGGATTAACAACCAAGGTATGACTAGCAAAGGGAGGTTTCCCTCTGGGGAGAACATGAAAAGGGTGTTGTCCCCTAGGAGGGGTAGGCCCACCATAGGATGGTGGTCTTCTAGGAGGGATAGGTCCACTAGATGGTGGTTTCCCTCTAGTCGGTTGTATTTGGCTGGCAAGGGTCTGCATTCTCTGGTGCAAAGATGTCCCAACAGGATCGTGCGGAACATGTGGAGTTGTAGAGTGAAAGTTTGTAAAAGTGGGGGTAGGGATCGAAGTGCCTTGGGAATGAGTAAAGGTGATGAGTCCAGCATTAGGATGGACTTGTGCTGACATAACATTAGGGTTAATGACCTAATCGATGGGGTGATTCATAGTTTGACCGGATGGCCCAGTTTCAATAGGAGGGTCATGAGTATTAAAGGGTTGTCGAATGGATTCAAAATTCTCATAGAGATCGCGTCCTGATGAAGTCCTTAATACAGAACGAGTAGGTGTGGGATTTGTATCTACTGCAGATCCCATATATGTTTCGGTAAATGCTCTCTCAGGTAACTGTGGGACCTCTCCGTCTATGATGTTCCCAAGGGAGTCTAAATGAAGCAAAAGTGTTTTGAGAGGGGTTACCGACACAGATGTAGTGCGAGGAGTGGAATTATCAACCGTAACCAAAGTGCCTTCTAGGTTGTCTAACGAAGGAGTAACAACACTCCCAGCGTCAGATTGATTTTCTACCTCTCCACTATAGTTGTCTTCTAGAGAGTTAGGAGGTAAGGGTTGGTAGCCTTCTGGAGGCAGCCCTTGCATCCTACGCGATCGGTGAAGACCTTTATCATCTACAGGCTCAATTTTGGAGAATAACAGTACACGCTGAAAATCTAGGGCCAACTAACAAAAAGAAATAGCATACGCTAATAAAATCTAGGAATCAAAACCAAGCAAACAAAACTTCTCTCAATGATCGTACTAGTTGGTGATGAAATCCAACGTCTCATGATCAAGTCGAGAAGGGGCTAGGATATGGTGGAACAGTTACAATGGTGACCTACTTAACGGACTTTCACCTTGGTGCAAGCTTCCAGGTAGTAATTGTGGATTTACCCTCCAAGGAGCCCGAGTGAGTTTGACCAATGTCTATTCCAGTTACAGTGAGACTTCCCTTCACCGTCAAAATTTCAACAGTGTCAAATATCTTGATGGAAAAATTCTTGGAGCTTTAGAAACCCTAGTTTCTGAGGTGTACGCGGGTTGTAATGGGCCAGGGCGCGTACATACACGGGCTATATGAGGACAGGGTGCGTACAATGGATGGAATGATGAAGACTTGTGTTTGAGCTAGTTCCAAGCTCTTGGATGATGAGGCAGGTTCCATATCTGCATTCTATGGGCTCATATTTGCCACTGAGACACTGGTATGGTTACATTATTGTCTTGATGGATACTATTGTTTGATGTGTTGTGAATGCTTAGGGCATTCTTGGTATATCTTCTATGATGTGTTTCAGTTTGGTTGATGGAGTGAGCAGTACTCTTGTGATTCAGTGGTGACATGATTGCTATGGTATACTAGTTGTTTATACATGATTGAGATATAATTCATATTGATTGGTTGTGGAGCATGAGCAAGCCATTGGAGAGCTTGGATGTGTTGTGACTGGCTAGTTCTCAAATTAGACAGTGAGAGATAGAAAAGAAAGATAAATTGGTTGCAGAGAATCTAAGTTGAACTTAAAAGATAAACCCTAATAGCTCATAAGGTATACGCAGGTTGTTGTATACACTAGATGCGTACATACACGGGCTATAGTGATCCAGGGCTCATACACATGCGGGTTGCACTACTGACAAGTCGTGTACCTATTGCAGATTGATATCTATTGAGGATTGTTGCCTCATCTCAGTTGGTGTTGAATGTGTAAGCTAAGTATTGCATTATAGAGCTGGTGCTATTGTAGAGTTGTACTCTATTCAGTTGTTGTTGAAAAACCCCCGGATTGTTTTCCATAATATAAAGAAAAATTGTACATACATCTTGTGTTATTTGTGTTCCTTGTGGTGATGACTTGTTGATGATATATTGTTGATATATGTTCACATCTAACTAGTTATAAATGACAACAATGGGTAATGAGTAAATGTTAAATATTAACTAAGAAGTTTTTTTGTAAGAGGGAAGTTTTGGGAAAAAGAGCCCCACACTCATTCATCCCCCCTCTAAGTGTGGTAGGTGTGTCCAACAATAGTATCAGATCCAGCCTTCACTACAAGCCTTAACAAGCTTGAATGAGATCCATAGACACACAAATGGATGATGAAGTTCCAATCATTGATGAGGAAAACTATTCTACTTGGAGAATAGAGATGAGAATACATTTGAAGGAAATGGGAGCAGCTATTTGGAAGGCAGCCATAGGTGGATCAGTTTCATTGAAGAACAAGTCAAAGTTTGCAGCTCAAAGGGAAGGAAAGAAGAATGATGCATTGGCTCTCAAGACCATTCTTAGTGGACTCTCAAGCCCTATAAAAGAGAGCATGG
>ML782988.1:640135-669308 GCA_009831015.1 Picea engelmannii
TCATTAAAGGTAAAGAATCTCCAAAAACCCTTGATTGTATTATTTCTAAATGTGATCTTGAAAACATTTCAAGTGAAGATAAAGAATCAAGTGATGATAGCACAAAGGAAGATCTTGAAGACATTTCAAATGAAGGCAAAGAATTATGTGTTGATGTTGTAAAAAAGGAAGATCGTGAAGATATTTCAAATGAAGGTAAAGAACCCTCAAAAACCCTTGATTGCAATGATGATGATGAATTTTTCTCTACAAGTGAAGAAGAAGATCTAGAAACAGTTTGTGTAAAGTTTATGGTAATTATCCCATGAAAAGAATAGAAGAAAATCTGTTAAAACTTCAAAAGGAAGTTGAAGAGGGTTTATATAGATATAGAAGTGATCATTATTATATAGACTATAACTATCTTTCAGATAACACTAATAAGTTTCTTAGGAGGAGTCTAAGACACATCTTGAAATTAAAAGAAATGCTCAAGGAACAAGAAGAGAGCAATAAGACTCAATTAGAAGAACAGGAAGAAGAGATCACAAGACTAAAGAATGGAAAAGAAGATATAAATGTAGATAATGAGATTAGCAAAAGTTTTGAAATCACTGTTCATCTCCAAAATAATAGAGGAACTATTGAAGAATCAAGTAAATGAAAAGGAAGAGTCGTGTTGTAAGTTAGAAGCTGAAATTGTTGACCTTAGAAAGAAGGTAGAAAAGTCAAACAAATTCTTGAATAGCTCACGAATCTTGGATGAGATATTGGAAAGTCAAGGATCACCACTTCATAAATCAGGTCTTGGATACAAAGGAGAAGATACACATGTTCAAGCAAGCACCTCAAAGAAGCATTAGGTAAGTCCATCAAAGAAGGAAGGCAATGTTGCAAAACAACCATCTACACAAGGCAAAGAAAATTTCAAAAGAACAAAGCAAGGAAGAAATCAAGAAGCTATTCTTGGGACACTAAATCAAAGGTATGAAAGTATTTTTCATGGGCATTTTTATTCATGTAATGGATATGGTCACAAATCTTTTGAATGTATATCTTATGAAAGGAGATATAATGGAAGATTTTATAAAACCATGAGGTGTTGGAGATGTGATCAAGTAGGACACATTGTTGTTCACTGTAACACCATTAGATGCTACAGTTGTAGTGGATTTGGCCACAAATCCCAGGAGTGTTGGAGCACAATAAGAAATTCCATGATGAGGAATTCAAATAGCATGGCTAGAATAAGGAATGAAATTACAAAGGGAGACATCTTTGAAAATATGGATGCTCAGAGCTCAAGTTCTTAGGAGCATGAACATCTACAGAAGTGGGTGAAGAAGATAGAGCAGCCAGAACAAAATGAAAGACTGAAGGGAAGCTCAAGTAAGTCATCTACTGAAGCATACATGGGTGACAGTGGTATCGGTCACATACATACGCAAGCTGACCTTGTATAGGTCACATACGTACGCGAGTTGTTGTGCAGCAGACCGCGTATATGTGGTAAAGCCTTGGGAAAAAGGCAATGCACATGAGTTGCAGCTTGATGTGATGGTATAACTCTGTGTTGCAGGGTCTGACATTGTTTATTGCAAGTTCTGACACTGTTTGTTGTAGGTTTTTATGGTTCTACGTTAGATCATGTAAGGTGACAATGTAAAATAAATATTAGGTACAAGGCATAGGTTTGATGCATGGACAGGTCCAAGGATCATCATATGGTAGCATATTGTTCATATTGCAGAGAAGATAGGGGGAGACATACCCATAAGGGGAATCATTCTTCTTCCCATGATTCTAGGAGGAGATATTTATCAAATGCATACCTAGAAAAGAGCCCTATATTTGAAGAAAGAGCACAGAGGCATAATTCCAGGGGGAGCGATGGTCATAGAGAGAGCATGAGAAATGTATTTTCAGAATTACATCAAATTGATATCCCTTTTTCAAAAGGGAAGGGATTATTCAACGGAAACAAGATAGGGGGAGCAGCCCCAAGGAAAGTTCAAGCAAGGGGAGCAGTCCCAAGAGGAGAATGGCCCTTTTCCATTGATGTCAAAGGGGGGGAGTTAATCACATTTATGTGATTGATGTTTATTGATGGGGAGAGATAGTCACATTGACTATTGATGTAGAGCATGCCTTATCTACATGTTGACATCAATAATTGGTAATTGGTGTTGACATCAATGTTGGTATTGTCATCAATGCCAAAGGGGGAGATTGTTGGATCATGTTGTCATTGATGCCAATGGTTTGATTGATTGATGTCAAGTGATTGATTGATGTGAAAAGATTGCTTGATTGATAATTGATTAATAATGTATATGTATTGTCCTTTATGAGAATGATAGATGTCAAGTGGAAACCAATTGATGAAGATGGATCAATGAGTTGTCATTGATACATGATGAAGATGGATCGATGTGGTTTCATTAGTATATGATGCATTGTTGGAAAAATGTATAGATGACTCATTATTGTCTTATCATGATTGATAAAGTGCACAAATGGATGAACTCCAAAGTTGTCCCCTTATGGTGAAAACCCTCACAGGAAGATGCTTTGTGGATTGAGTTATCCTAGAAGAATGGTTGGATGACCCATGCTTGTATGTGGAATAATGAGATGAAGATCAATGAAGTTGTTGGTGAAACTATCCTAGATGGATAGTACTTGTCATGCCATTTCCTGTGGTATGTGGAATTTCACATAAATCCTCACAGTTTGAGAGTTATGGCCTTACGAAGTTAGGATGACCCCCATATGAACTCTTGAAGCCCCCAAGTTCAAAGAAGTCAAAGTGACCTAAAAGAAGAAATCATTATTTAAATGATAAAGTAAAGTGATAAAGTCAAGGTGAATTATTTAAATAATAGATTAAGGTGACAAAATCAAGAAGGAATATTTAAATGATAAAGTATTGGAGAACTTTCTATTTATGGAAAATGGTTAACCCTAAAATAAGGAAAATAGGTTAAGTGACCTAGAAATGGGTTAAGTGACCTAGAGGATGAAAGTATAAATAAGATAGCCATGGACTCTTGCAATATATCCTTTATGTGGATCAATGGAGAGCTTCTTGTGAGAATATATTTTAGAGTAATGATGGAGAGCTTCTTGTGAGAGAATCTTTGGTGTGGATCTCTTGAGCATGATTGAATATCTATTCTGATAAAGAGAGCATGAGGAGGATCTCATGGACGCATCAAATTTTTGACAATGTCGGAGATCTTGACTGAAAAAGTCTCAGAGCTTCAGAAACCCTAGTTTGTGAGGTGTACATGGGCTGTAATGGGCCAGGGCACGTACATACACGGGCTCTATGAGGACAGGGCACATACAGTGGATGGAATGATGAAGACTTGTGTTTGAGTTGGTGCCAAGCTCTTGGATGATGAGGCAGGTTCCAGATCTACATTCTATGGGCTCAGATCTGCCACTGAGACACTGGTATGGTTACATTATTGTCGTTATGGATACTATTGTTTGATGTGTTGTGAATGCTTAGAGAATTCTTGGTATAGCTTATATGATGTGTTTCAGTTTGGTTGATTTGGTTGATGGAGTGAGCAGTACTCTTTTGATTCAGTGGTGGCATGATTGATGTGGTATACTAGTTGTTTATACATGATTGAGATAGCATTCATATTGATTGGTTGTGGAGCATGAGCAAGCCATTGGAGAGCTTGGATGTGTTGTGACTGGCTGGTGCTCAGATTAGACAGAGAGAGATAGAAAAGAAAGATAAATTGGTTGCAGAGAATCTGAGTTGAACTTAAAAGATAAAACCTAATAGCTCAGAAGGTATACGCAGGTTTTTGTATACACTAGTCGTGTACATACGCGATCTATAGTGAGCTAGGGCACGTACACACGCAAGTTGCACTACTGACGGGTCACATACCAGTTGTAGATTGACATTTGTTGAGGATTGTTGCCTCATCTCAATTGGTACTGAGTGTGTAAGGTGAGTCTTGCATTATAGAGTTGGTGCTCTTGTAGAGTTGTACTCTATTCAGTTGCTGTTGAAAAACCCCCAAATTGTTGTCCATAATAAAAAGAAAAATTGTACATACATCTTGTGTTCTTTGTGGTCCTTGTGGTGATGACTTGTTGATGATATATTGTTGATATATGTTCACATCTAACTAGTTATAAATGACAGCAATGGGTAATGAGTAAATGTTAAATATTAACTAAGGAGTTTTTGTGTAAGAGAGAAGTTTTGGGAAAAAGAGCCCCACACTCATTCACACCCCCCCCTCCCCTCTAAGTGTGGTAGGTGTGTCCAACACAAACTTGGTTCCATTACCCAAACCTTTGTGCTATCGGAATTTGATACCATACTTTCCTCGAGGGTTGACATCAATGACAACCAACCCAATTAATCACCAACCTAACACACATTTTAAACATAGTTTTCATTAAGTTTGATTGAAAAAACTTTAAGTTGAAAAAGAATGTGATTTGTGACATGATAACAAAGTTGGAAGTTTACTCAATGTAGACCTTGTATTGTGGATGGTGAGTTGCTATCCCTGCAAATTTTTTAATAGAAAGTTATTTAGTGATATTGAACAACACTCATAGGTGTCATATTAATGGCACTAGTGAATACTTCCAATGTGAAGAGGATTTATAATCCATCAACCCTTTTCTACCCTTTTCGGTACACAAAAAATTTATATCAATATAAATTTTAATGAAAATCACTTACTTATATTAAAGTATATTTTAATTTTACATATTAAAAAGGTTAGATGATGTTTTTATTTCACATTTTTATTTCAAAGTATATTTTTATTTCACATTTTCTTGAATAAATATATTGAAAGCTCGAAAATAAACCAAGGATGAACATAACTAGTTTAGTGTTGGACTTCCATTTCATTGTGAATTTTCAATAAAGAAACCAAGGATGAAAATAACCAGTTTAGTGTTGGACTGTCATTTCATTGTGAATTTTCAATTTTGAGTTCAGGGTTTTTACTAAATTTTGGATTGATAGGAGTCTACGCCCTATCAAAATAAAGGAGGGGCCTAGATTGATGCGATGATCAATATGCATAAATTTACAAAAGCATTGTTAAAGTCAATTGATTATCACTTGAATGGAATGGAATAAAATCCATATCACTCAATGAAAACTCTGCAATTGTCAATACTCACGACTATCAAATGTTTATATCTACAACCCTTCACACTATAAACCCTATGAACCCTTCAACTTATAAAAATATCTACAAATAGTACAAATAGAACATAAACTATAATTTGATGATATGTTTGAATATTCAACCATATTTGCAAATCAAACAAAATTGAAATTATAAGTTGTAATTGATTATCACTTTGATTATCACTTGAATGGAATGGAATAAAATCCATATCAGCCAATGAAAATTGTCAATGCTCACGACTATCAAATATTTAAATATCTACAACCCTTCAACCCTATAAACCCTATGAACCCTTGAACTTATAAAAATATCTACAAATAGAACACAAACTATAATTTGATGATTTGTTTGACTATTTTCGACCATATTTTCAAATCAAACAAAATTGAAATTATAAGTTGTAGAAACTATAATTTGATGATATGTTTGACTACTCAACCATATTTGCAAATCAATCAAAATTGAAATTATAAGTTGTACTTGACATAATACAATGATGTTTATAAATAAAATGAAATAAAACATTTTTAATTTCAGCACAGTATCATAAAACATAAATTATTCTTTTACCAAATCATAAAAATTGAAATTATACGCTGACCATAATTTACATAAATTATCCTTTCACCATCATAAAAATTGAAACTATAAGCTACTTGATTGTTTATAAATGAACAATAAACAATATATTCCACCATCATAAACAATATAAGAGAAATCAAAGATGAAACAATAAATTGATATATATATATATATATATATATATATATATATATATATATATATATATAATGAAAGTTTGCATAGTTACACTGTCAAATACATAGGTTCCACAACCATTTTAGGCTAATAACAAAAACTAAGAGGCCTGATTAAAACATTTAACTCCAAAATTCTGGACTCTAATACATCGCTTTAAGACAGATCACTTCATGCCTGCAAAAGAAAACATTTGTCGAATTTAAAATTTTAAAATAAAATATATCTACAAATTTAAAATAAAATGTACACATACCATTTTAGATAAATAAAACAAGTTGTGATTAAAGCAAGATTGACATAGATCCCAAAAGATTTAATTTTCATCTTCCAACATTCTCCTTTCCACCAAATATAATGTAAACATCTGTTAAACACACACACACACACACACACACACACATTAGCATATATACTTTATTAGCAAATATTTTAAAGATATTTAACTAAATATTAAATAAGAAATAAGAAATAGTAACATACCCAGCCGGAGTTCCACAAATTTAAGATTATCACTCTCTTTTTATTATACTTTTTTGGTACTTTTTTTAAACCAAACTTACATCACGAAGTTCCAAAACTTCCAAAATAGTTAGTCTCCATAGTAAGCATACATGATCTAAACAATGTAAAATCTTATATAGCAAATTTTTAAAAAGAAAAATTGTGTTCTTGGTATGTAGAAAAATTTTCAGTTGTGTATGTAGAAAGTTCACAAATCTCCATATTAAGCCATTCTTCCAATAAAATACTTATCTCCTCATGGATAAAGTCCCATATCCTTCAGGTGAAGTTCTCATGCCAGGTGACCTTATTTACTCAACAGTAAAATACATATCTCCTCTTTTGCAATGGAATATATGTTCTCATATAATCAAATGCCCTCAATTTCCCTTTCAAATTAAAGGACTCACAAATCTCCATATTAATCCATTCTTCCAAGAAATTACTTATATCTATGAAAGTTCACAAATATCCATATTGAAAACCATTCTTCCAAAAAATACTTATCTCCTCTTTCTGCGGTGGAATAGATGTTCTCATATAATATTTCATGTACATGCAGAAAACACAAATCTGCACATATATTAAGTCATTCTTCAAAAACCATTTAAATATTTCATATTTCTACATGGTATGTATTCATATTACATATAATCAATTTCTCTTTGTGTTAGAAAATAATAGGTGTGCTCGTTTAATCATAGACAATATAGCAATATTGTCACCCAACCATAGGTCGAAGCCACCCCCAAGCACCTTAACCTTGACAAAGAATAATTCTGGAAGCAAACCCTAGACCTAATAGCCAATCAAGGTAGTGTATCACTCTCTAGAGTTAGCATACCAAGAAGAAAGTCCAAACCATAACCAAGAGAGAGTCAAAGATTGAAACTGAAAAATACAAGTTGCAGTAGTCGCAGCTGCAACTACTCTCCAGACTGGCAAACAACTAATTTTTTGCATTTGTGAGTTATGTGTGTCAAATGAGCTCTAACTTCCTGTATTTATACTGCTCCTCCTTATTTTTTTGGGCCGACTTCGCATTCTAGAGGCTAAAAACTCAATATTAAATCTTTCCTTTAGCTGACTTGTCTTCTAGGGTTATGTCTAATGCTTTAGGGTTTCTTCTTGCTTCCCATAACATTCTATTATTGTCAAGGTTACACATGGAGGTTAATACCTCCCGCAACTACCATAATATCAACACTCCCTCCTAGCTAGGGAGGTATTGAAAGCGATGGTATTGAGAACAAACATACCATTCAACCAGTAGCATCATCATAGCCATACAGGCTATCTCATGATTAGATCACGAGCACCATCATCACTATCAGTATCATCTGATAGCATCAAATGCATAATTTTTGAAGCCATACTCCAAGCATGATGTTGAATAAGTCACTCACTCCACAGAATGATACAAGAACCATTCTTCTAATCCGGACATATTTCCTAGAAGAATAACTATTCCAACAGATGTTAGAAGCCACGCCATGGGATACAAGGACTATTCTTCTCATCCAAACATATGTCCTAGAAGAATAAATGTCCTGGACCATTTTCCATCTTGGAGAATGTTTGTCCATCAACACACTGCCTATCCATCTAGTTGATAATCATTTTCAACACTACTGATAGTTTACATGGAAATCAGAACAATGTCATTTAATAAAGCACAACTGTGTCTATCCATAGTAGTACACAACTACTATCCAATTGTACAAAACCACACCAAGTAGCACACGACTACTTAATCAGTGACACATAGTCACAACCAATGGAACACATCCACCACAGTAGCATACATCTACTATCTAGAGACATACAATCTCCATAGCAATAATATCATCTTATATCAACCTACATAAAACAATATCATGATATAAACTGAGTCATCTGGGCCATTCTTCCACTCACATCTGTGATATCTGGAAGAGCATCTTCCCTTAGAATGTAAAACATTAGCCATGGGCTATCTGGACTATTCTTCTCAAGCATAGAAGAATAGTTATCCCTAATTTTTGAGCCTGGACCATTCATCTAACTGAGCCATTCCTCCGGCACTAGTCATAGTGCAACCTAGAGAGAATGAGTCTACCCTAGGGAATGTCTATCCCTAATTGTTGAACCTAAACCATTCACCTAACTGGGCCATTCCTCTGGCACTAATCATATTGAAACCTGGATAGAATGAGTCTACCCTAGGAAATGACTGTCTGGACCATTTCCTAATGGAAATGACTATCATGCACCAACCTCCAAAATAGGCCATTCTCGAAACTATTCATAACTGTGAACTTTGAAAGAATGACTACCCGGTGAGGCAGATCATTCTACTTGACCACTACTCAGAGTGAATTCCAAGCAGAATGATTGTCCTAGACCATTCCCCCACACTGGTCACAAGGGGAATCATTTTCTATGGTACATCAACAATCTCTCGAACCATTTTCATTACGAAAATGACTGTCCGATCTGGACCAGTTTACGAACTGGAAAATTGCTATCCATCAGAAATCTCAAACCAATTTCTGAACTAGAAAGGATCTACTCATCCTGGACCATTTTTCTAACTGAAAATGACTGTCCATAAATAAATAACACATCAGTGCTCCCTCTCAACCTAGGAGTAATATATTCCTTTTTCAATAAGGAAGTCATCTCCATGAGCCCCATATTGTTTCTTAAGTATGCAAACATTTTCATCTTAGATAGAGGCTTTACCAAAATGTCTGCTATCTGCTCATCTGTGTAGATATATTGGAGAACCGCTTCTCTTTTCTGAACTTCATCATGGAGAGTGTAATGCTTGATCTCAATGTACTTCGGTCTGTCATGGAACACTAGTTTTCTCTGAAGGCTTCATATAGATCCGATCATTACAATATATCATGGTCAAATTCAACACTTTTGTTTCCTACTAGCTCATGACATCGTGGCAAGACTCAAATTGAAACATATCCAAGTAGCACTTCTTCTATCATCATGAGAGTTTGCCATGGATTAACACTCCATCATCCCAAACTTCTAAGTAACTATTTTGATACACTATCTCTGTCATAGAGAGTTTTCATGACGCTTCTATTGTATATGAGATATTTTGCATCAAGTTGTTTGAATCCATACAAGGTCTTCTTATATCTGCATACATGGGTCTCTTTCTGGTATAATCTTCTTTCTCACTTTCTTTATTTGGAAGAACAATATTTTACATGTAAATTCCAATCCATGGATACTACAAGAGGTATATCTGGAACAAGTTGTTGTCATAGTCTTGTCCCTCCTTCTGGAAGAACCTCTTAATATTTCAATGCTTTCATTCATAAGTATTTTTCACACAGTTCTTTATAACTTCCATTTCTTCTACTCAATTACTTCTTAGTGAGTTCAAACCAAGTTGGTAGTCTTTGTGATTTTCGGTATAATAACTAGTTGTTCTGGATTTTTCTTTCTCTCTTGGAATCTTCATGTTCTTTCTCATGTTTCTCTTTATCTCTTGTGTCCATGCAGTCTTATATAGATTCCATGCCCTGAAGATTCCAACTTCTTCCTTTCATCATAGGATCATGAGTGTAGATGGACAACCAAGGATACTTTAAGGCTTCTTTTCGAAGAAGACTTCTTCCAAAGTCAAATTGAACACGTGTTGCTTTTCATGGCTACTACTTTCAATGGGAACATGGATAGATACTTCATAATTTCTGATGGATCATTTTATTTAGGATTAGCTCCCTCCTAATCCTTGCTTCATGCATGAATCCATGATCTTCTTTTGGAATTTTGTAATCATCTCCCTCCATCTAAGATAGTCCATGCTTTCGTTTGCATTCTTATTGCCTTCTGCAAGGTGTCACAAGTCTTTCTCTAATTTCCTTTGTTTTGAATTCTTCTGGGTCTCTTCAGGTTTGATTCAGATTTCAGCTTATCTAGAATTTTTTACTTATATAATAGCTTCCACAAGAATTGTTATCAAATATTTTCAACATACTTCATCTTTTCATGTGTATTTCTTGACTTGTAGTCATTGTAATAACAATCCTTATCTTGTTATTCTTCCATAGGTGTTGTTTCACTGACCATATTATCTTCTAAGAAATAGATATACAGGAACTATGTAAACATGGTATGTACAAGGACTATGTTACAGAAGAATAATGTTACCTTGACTAGAAGAAGAAATTTGCTTCATCTTGTTTGACTTTCTTTGAGGGTTCCTTTTCTTCGGCAATTGTTGCTTCATGTGATTCCTTCCTTAATTTAACTCAGGAAAATGATTCTTGTAGTGACCATATTTTCGACAATTGAAGCATTGTATCTTTGACATATCCTTTTCTTGATTTGGTTTCTTCCTTGAGCCAAACTTCATCTTATTCCTAAAAATTTTGAACCTTGTTGTGAAAGCTTGATCATCGTATTTCTTTTGGGGTTTCTCTTTTGCATTAATCCTTTATTCTTCTTGTGCACATCAAGTCCAAAGTTCCTCAAATGCGGGATACTCCTTTCTTATGTTCATGCTTGTGAAAAATGCATCCCATGTCTTGGGAAGACCATTGAGTACTATATTTACCAGTCTGTATCTGAAATGATTTCTTCAATAGATTCTAGTTGATCTCTTAACTAAGATATTCTCACAAGGTATGATGTTATCTTGTCATCATCATTCATTTTCATTTCACGGGGCTCATTCTTCAGACTCATTACTTGTCCAATGTTTCTGATTAAGAAGAGGTTAGTTAGGGCATCGTAAATCCTCTTAGATGAGTCAAGATGAAATATGTAGGGTATCAAGTGGTCTTTTACAGAGTCCACTATGATACGCATGCCATTGATGTCATTGTCTTTGAACTTCTCCATAAATGCAATGTTCTGAGGTTCCTTCTCTTTTCTTGATTTAAACTATGGTTCCACGATCTTTCCTTTCATGATATCCAACACTTTATTCTTGGCAAGGATGAGATCAATCCTTTTCTTCCATGCTCTGAATTTAGAATCCCCTTATAACTTGTTTTCTGACTTCATAGAGTAGGTCATGACTGCTTTGAATTGGTCAACCTTTGACTTTGACCAAAAAACTCAAACTTGATGTCTTATCTTGCTAAGAGTACCAGGAGGTTCACTTGGTTAGGGTGCACTAGGCTATCCAGAAATTAGGTCAATATCTTCACTTAAGGTGCTTCAACAAGATCATTAGGGTTTCGTTGTTGCAGCAAAAAAATTGACTGCAACTACAACTATAATTGAGCAAATCCTCCCAATCTATCTTCCAGTGGTTAGACTATCCAAAGATAGTGTGGGCCCATAACCTGTTAGAAAATAATAGGTGTTCTCATTTAACCATAGACAATATGGCAATATTGTCACCCAACCATAGGCCGAAGCCACCCCCAAGCACCTTAACCTTGACAGAGAATAATTCTAGAAGAAAACCCTAGCCTAATAGCCAATCAAGGTAGTGTATCACTCTCCAGAGTTAGCATACCAAGCATAAAGTCCAAACCATAACCAATAGAGAGTCTAAGACTGAAACCGAAAATACAAGTTGCAGTAGTTGCAGCTGCAGCTACTCTCTTGACTTGTGCACAACTAAATTTATGCAATTGCAAGCTATGAGTGTCAAATGAGCTATGGCGTTTGTTGAGGAAAAGATATGAAATGATCTTACTCAAGAATTTTCAGATCCTTCTTGGCTAAATCAAGATAGATGGGAATATCACCCTATGTTTATAGCCATCAAAATTAATATCCTAACTCACAAGTATCGATTACAAGTGCTTAGACTAGTTTTTTTATAAATAAAAGCTTTCTGAAAAATTCATTATTTATGTGATTTTCTGAACATAACAGATGCTGAAATAAATATAGAGATAGAAGTAAAGAAACCAAGTCAATAATCAAAACAGATGAGACATAAAGCAATCATTTATTTCATTCCAATTCATCAAAGAATCATTCTCTTTACAAAATTTCCTGAGGAAGTTTTGGACCAAAGTCAAACTTAGACATCCCCGATGAAACATACAAAAGGACTTCTGACAGAAAATCAAAAACTGAACTTTAAAAGTTGGATCAGATTGCCACAGATTGCTTCCCACTCGACTCTGCAAAATAGCCTTTGTCAGTCATGAAATATAATTCATAAATAGACAAGTCTACACAGACTATCAAATATAGATCAACACCTCTGAAAAAAAAGTGTATGAATAATGTAATTCAGCCCTGAATCTTGTTGTCTTCAATCGGACACTACTATCATAAAAAAGAATTAGGCTTCTAATGAATTAAGGAATGAATGAAAACTGAATTATCTCAACAAAAACTCAAGAGAAAACCTTAGTATGCTTCTCCTTCTATATCTCCTTATGTTCCTCCCTTTCCTTTTTCCTTTAAGCAAATTAGAATTGGCTGAAGTAGTTGAATTACTTCTTTAGTTAAGTTAACTAAAACTCAACCAAATTTTTAGTTAAGGGGGAAAGTACTAAATCATAATAAGGGTTTTTAAATAAATAATAACTGGTAGGTGGGACCCCTTGTGACTCCCTTTAGCTTTTAACAATCATAACACAACTAGTTAATCAAACAAAACATCCCTCCTTGTGACTCCCATCATCACATTCATATTTGACAATTTATCTCAATGACAATTGAAATTATTTCCAAAAATATATTACTCATATATCCAAAAATCAATGTGTTGTCCAAAAATTCAGAAGTCAATTGTTCTCAACAATTATTAAATAAAACTTAAAATCCATATTTTCCACTCTAGGAGGCAACCTTTGCCTTGTTGTTGTTGTCACCTTTTGATCTCTCTGAATTTGCCTCAGGTTGTCTAGATTCTTTAGGCCTAATCTCATTGATCACATGAGAGAAATCATCTCTCAAATGCATGCGGGAGGACACGGATTTATCGGAGTCATTTGAAGGTGAGGAAGGAGCAGCAGTGGCTTTTCCTTTGTCAGGGGCATGGTGGGACTCGGTTTTCAACCTTTTACTTGCATGGGAAGACTGAACTGGTGAGTGGATAGGGGCATCTTGGACAATTTGATTGATAGGCGAAGGAGCAGGTAAAGACAAGTTAGGCCAACCATGATGTTGGGATACTATCAGGTGGACAATCTCTTTTCATCTGTCATTTTCGGGAACTTCAGGTTGCAGTGAGACATGAGGAGGAACAGGGATACCAGGGACCTATGGGGCTTGGAAGGGAGGCCTTTCAGGCCTAGGTTAGACCACTCCTTTCCCAATCCAGTTAAAAAACCCAGCTTGAAATAGCCAGCCTAACTGTTGCGAGTATGCATGAAAGTGTATAGAGAATCTTGGCCTTCTAGGGTCCTTGTTCCAATTACCTCTTCCTCAATTACCCCTGCCATGGCTACCTCTGCTGAAAATTATCATTCCTATATGCATAATTGATTAGCAAATAGTTTCTTTAACAACCATACATGACAATTCTTTTTAAATATGAAATAAAATTTGGCTCAACAACATATCAAACTCATGCAATCCCATCCATACAAATTGTTTAGTAGTTGTCAATGAGCAGGGGGTGAACAATGGTTTTGGGATATGTGAGGGGTTGTAGTGAGTGAAAAAATTGTTAAAATGGGGGGGGGGAGATCACGATTACTGCTCACAGACATCAAACAATCAATCGTATCGTAAACCAAAAGAATATATAATTGTAATTCATCCCTGTGTGATCTCTTTAACTGTCATAATACAGAGTTTCCCTTAACTGTAATTAAATTTTAGGAACAAGGAGTGGCTAATTAATATGGGAAAGCGAGCGGATTGTAATGTGCAAAAAGTGAAATAATGGTAGGGAAACAGAGAAAATATTGTTCGAAAAAACAAATAAGTAATCCATAAAACAATTATGTATTTAATGCAAACGATCCAACACCAATTTAAACAATTACTGTGTGTTAAAACTTGTTCACTGTCCACATTCAATTTCCTTACAATCTGTTAATTAACACAGAATAATCATACTCAGAATCATCATGACTTCACCCATTTTGTTTAAAGAATTGTGTTTCTTTTCAATTCCTTCCCTTTTATATTTAAAAAAAAATCCAATGAACACATATTCATACTACTTCAACTCTGGTCAGCACAAAAACATTAACCATTGCCCATAATTTAATTTCTAATATAGACACAGGTCTTTCCTGAGTTTGACAAAATATTTTAAACTTGCCTGATTCCATTCCTTTGATAAATCAAATAATTAAATTTGCAATGAAACCATACTACCAAAACCCCGTGCTCATCTATGATGGTGTAATAAAACAAAATGATGCACAATGTTTATAAATTATAAATAGTAGATAGCTAGGCCATGGTTATCAATACTTCAATTTGCAATAATCTCGATCGAGCAATTTAAAGACACAGTAACAACAACCATCGCTTCAATTTATACCACGTTGTAGGAAACACACAGACCAACGCATAATGCAAAGAAGGCATTTATGTGCTTGTTCATTTACACTTATCAACCAATTAAATCATGTTGAGTTATTGATCCAATTGTCATAACAAAAGTAGGCAGCAAATGTGTGCCCATTAACATTTCCAATTACAACTCTACAATCAACTAGATCAAACAGAGACAAGACAACAATTAAAGTCGATGTCAAAATCACTCAAATAAAGTTATGATAGTCAACCAATGCTAGACAGGCATGATTGGTTTAGTTTACCAAAATCGGGCTCTGTAACTAATGAATCAAAATAATCAAGGGCTTGCTCGGTGGAACCAAACACAGGGAGAACGGAGGCCAACCATATTAACAGTAGGTGAGAACGTTCAATACAAGCATGGGGGAACCATAAGATTTATAACCCTTAGATTGTAAGACAAGGTGACAGTTAGACACCAGGTAGGGTAGACCATGAGGTCAAGGAGCAGAGGTTCCTCACTGGACAGTAACCAACATCAAGAACATGCATAGGCATAACCCTCATGGTTTTCCCCAAAATTCGAATAATGTTGATAGAAATACAGAGCCCAGGTAATAGCAACCAACCCTAAATCAAGCCTCTTGGAATAATAGCCACCATAACCAACTATACAGATACCAATAACATAAAATGATCCCACGACGAGGTGGAAAACGATATGCAGTGACCCAAAGGTGGTTCAAATCATACACAACAACCCCATAACATGAAATACAACTGGGTGTGGTTATAATGACTGTGAGGAGACAGCCAGCAAGGCCAAACAGAATGAAAGTTGAAATCCTCTGACAAAAACCCATAGAGACAACAGAGAGCCATCACGACTTCAACCACATAGAACAACCAAGGAAATCACGACTTCAACCCTCAATTTTTCCATTCCCAACGAATAACACAAACAACCATTCCAAAGAAAACACCATTCATTTACACAGTTTCCAGCCTCAAGAAAACACATACCAATACATCATCGAGCCAACGTTTATTTCATAACAGAGCGAGTTCATGGATGGGTGAAAAAAAACATACATGTAACCAAATGGACTTAAAAATGTGAGCTTGGTCGAGCAGTTCCTTCCATGCCTGAATATCACGGCTTAACCAAATCAAAAATCAAATGAACAATAACCAAGCTAGGGTGATGGCCAGTGGGAGAAGTATGGAGTGATGTGCATTTACTGCACATTGCTTCCATCCTCCCTTCATTCAATTACGTAGTACACGACAGCCAACCAAACATTAATCCATGCATCAAAACTACCATACATTGCTTTCCAAATGAACCACCCGATCCAAATTAACCATTGCCAAAAACTATACTATAACATATATCACATGTGCCCCATATAACTCAATAAAAATCGTATAGCCATTAACATTGCTAGTTAGGACTAACATCAATTTTTTTAATTTCAAATGCATATAGTATAGCATAGCATAACATAGTTTAGTTCCTTCTTCTTGGATTTTTTTCTATATTGCTCCCGTCTCTTGTTATAACTAACATGTGTCTTGTGCAAGTGTAATGTGTGATGAATCATGGAACCAATAGCAATGTGATAACATTGAATATAATCCATTCATTCATGGAATTTAGATTTTAGAGTCACAGAACCAACACATAACATGCATAATCCATCAGCCATATATCGCAAATAAAACCAAGATTTCATCATCAATCATCTAGAATCCTGTAAGCATCACCGAACCAACAACATAAAATGTGTAATAAGACTATCTATGATCCTCCAATCTACAAGGGGGTCCCACCTACTAGTATTATATATCATTGGCATAGTTTAATAATAGGCTTAGCAATACTTTGCGGGCGAAATCCTCATTGTGATTTTAATCTTCAACAAATTGGCGACTCCACAAGAAAATATGTTTCCAACAGATTAAGAACTCAGAACACATGGTTTCACTGACCAAGAACAKTAGATCAAGAAGATGTAACCATAATTATTATGCAACAAGGGGAAGTGAGMGGATTTAATGGAAAAATGACCAGGAATTTGGGAAGAACTCATGAAAAATGTTAAGTATGAGGGGGTTTATCCCTGTATGCATAATCATTCAAATTGAATTTTCTCTTRCTTCAAGGAGAAAAATTTACGGACTTGCTCTTTTAACTCTCAAATGGATGAAGAAATGGAAAGCAGAAGCGGGAGATAACCAATTTTTGTATAAGACATCGGTGAAAGCAAATAACAAATTCAAGTGTGCTTTCAAGGGAAACATCATAACAGTTGTGTAAGCTTGATTTTCATTGACTAACAATATCTTGCATGAGTGTCACTATGGCAGAACCGATCCAAAAACTTATTCTTGACCAAAATCAACTAAAAGATGAAAAGAAATAAAAATCATGACGAAAATGAGATTACAAAATTTAAAACAGCAGAAATCAAATAATAGAATTTGCAAAAGCAGCATGAAAGCTATTAAGAAGGAAAGTAGAAATCAAACTACTGTAAAAGCAAAAATGAAAAACTGTTGAAAAATGAAAGTAGAACTAGACTACTAGTATACAAAAAATCCAAACAGCATTAAAAAATTTCAAGTTGGTTCCACGTAGTGTTTTAAGTGAGAACCATTAGTGTTGTAGGAAAACAATCGCTCCTGTAAATCTTTTAGAATGTAAGAGTTAGTACCCAGGACAAAAGTGATCTTGAAAGGACCCAGCCATAATTTTTGAAATTTTGAATGTCTTCCCCTATCAGCGTGTGTTGAATCCCACAACAATACCTTCTCATTGACTTTAAATTTGACAGTTTTGACACTCTTGTTGAAATACTTCTTCATCATCTGTTGTTTCCTTTTTATATTATCCAGGGCAAACATCCTTTGCTCCTCTAAAGCTAGCAGTGCATTTATCTTTTGTGAAACATCAGAAGAATTTAATTCTTCGATCTGTAGCATTAGCCTTAAGGAAGATATTTCCATCTCAGTAGGCAGGATGGCTTCTTGACCATATACAAGTTGGAAAGGAGTGAAACTAGTTCTTAAATTGGCGGTAGTTCGATCTGCCCAAAGGGCGTAAGTGAGGAGAGTGTGCCATTGACGAGGCTTATCTTCAATGAGCATTTTGACGATTCTCACCATATTTTTGTTGGTAAACTCAGCCTGCCCATTCCCTTGGGGATAATAAGCTGATGAGGTGAAATGTTTAACCCCCAATTTAGCTAAAAATTGGGTCAATTTAGCAGAAATGAAAACGGGACCATTGTCTGTAATAATTTCCAATGGAAGACCAAATCTGGAAAAGATGTTATTTTCAAGGAAAGAAATTCTCTGATCATCTATTGAATGCTTAAGTGGGACAAATTCAGCCCATTTTGTAAAATAGTTTGTGGTTGTCAAAATAAAAACTTGTCTCGTTGAAGATGGAGGATTAATAGGATCAATAAAATATAATTCCCACTTTGAAAAGGGAAAGTCTGGGAGGACAGGTTGTAATGGCATGGATGAAAGGCATTCTTTCCCAACAAATTTTTGGCACTTGTCACAAGATATAGAAAAAACATAAGAGTCACGAAATATTGAAGGCCAATAGTATCCTTTTCTAATAATCTTGAAAGTAGTGGTTTTAGCAGAAAAATGACCTCCTACATGAATGACATAATTTGAAGAACCATGAGTTTATTGCAATAGTTTCTATGTGTCTACATTGTTTACACAGTGAAGAAACACACCATCAGCAAATCTTTGAAACAAGAAGTCTCCTATAATGACGTATCTTGTGGATTCAAGACAGAGTCTTCCTCTTTGATGAGTCTCTAAGTTGTCTGGGCATATTTGGATTTGTAAGTAGTAAACTAAATTCTTATACCAGGGATGTTCAAACACAGGAAGGATCTGGTAATCAATGTAAAAAGTGCTAACAGGGAACTATCTTGTTCATCAATTTCTTCACTGTTCTCAGCATGCTGAGCTAAATGAAGGGTTAATTCACCTCCCTTGATAGTGGTATAAGTCACGATATCCAAATCATGCTCCTGGATCTTGGCAAGCCAATGTGCAAGCTTCCTTGAAAGATAAGTCTGTGAGAACAAAAATTTGACAGCAAGTAAAGGAATTTTTACCAATGTATGCTTACCTAAGATGAAGTGGTGAAACTTTTCAACAGCTTTAACAAGAGAGAAAGCATGTTTCTCAATAAAAGAATATTTAAATTCATCATTAGACAAACTTTGACTCATGTAAGCCACTCGTTTTGCATTACCTTGATCATCATTTTGCATGAGGATAGCAGAAACTGCTTCCTCGGTAGCATTAGTATATATCGTGAATTCCTTCTCAAAATCTGGTTTCGCCAAAACTAGGGCGGAACTGATTGCTTTCTTGATTCCTACAAAAGAATTTTTGATATCATCTGTCTAAGAAGAAGAACGATCTTTCTTAAGCAGATTATGAATTGGTTTAACCATCACAGCAAAATCTGGAACAAACCTACGGACGAAGTTAATAACCCCCATAAAAGCTTGAACCTCATTCTTCGAAGTGAGATCAGGCAGATTAAGGATGGAAGCAATCCTTTCGGGATCAATGCTTATTCCTGAATCGGAGACAATGTGTCCAAGGAGCTTGCCCTTGGTAACGTCGAAAATGGACTTAGAAGGATTTAGAGAGATTTCAAATTTCCTACATTGCATGAGAACTCTTTTTAGATGACCTAAATGATCTGATCGGATTTTAGAGTACACCATTAAGTCATCAAGGTATATTTGAATGATCTTATCGATCAAATCGTCAAAATCTATTTGCATAGCTCTTTGAAAAGTGGCACCTGCATTAGATAAGCCAAAAGGCATACGCTCATAAGCAAAGGTACCCCAACGAGTAATAAAGGTGGTTTTATATTTATCTACCCTTTTTACTTTGATTTGATTGTAACCAGAAAAACCGTCAAGTAAGGACATCATCTATGACCCTGTGACTTGTTGCAAAATAATTTTCATGTTAGGGAGAGGAAAGTGATCTTTTATACTAGCTCAATTTAATGCGCGAAAATCAACGCATAATCTTATCTAACCGGTTGTTTTTCAAATAGGAACCAAATTGGAAACCCATTCAAAATACTTGACTGGAAAGATGATTCCAGCCTTCAAGAGTTTTTCCAACTCCTTTTGAATAGTTTCTCCCAATGCAGGGTTGATAGGTCTTTGTTTTTGCCTAACTAGTTTTATGCCTTCCTTGATGGGGATGGAATGTTGTATAAGACCAGGATCAAAACCATGAAGATCCTCATAAGACCAAGCAAAAACATCTTTAAATTCACCAAGTAGCTTGGAAAACTTCATTTTCTCTTCATCAAAACATTGGGCACCTATTTTAACATTCTTTGGAGACTCGGGTGTCCCAATGTTCAAGGAGATGGTTTCACCCACCTTCCTTTTCGACTTTTCTTCTTTATTTTTCTCTTTATTTCCTACATCACTCGATGAAAACGAACTCTCTAGAGGATTCAAGATCTTCGGAATCTTTTTATCTTCTATGGATATAATTTCCTTTAGATTATAAGGTTCATTTTGAATGAAATCATAGATGCTCTCATCACTAGGGAATACCTACCAAGATTCTATATTGTCATGGATATGTGGACAATATAGAGATTGAAAAGTACAATCAGGTATGTGTGGCAGATTTTGTCGATTGGGGGAGGCTGCAAAAACAGCTAATCGATCAGCGATTGAGTTCAATTCCCTCTTAGCATGAGTGATGTTGAAAGATAATAGGTTCGAAATAAGTGCCTAGACAGTTTGGGTGTATCATTTCATCAACTTGTTGTTAGGAGAGTAAATATTACGTACAAGGTTCACAACAAGCTCAGAATCTCCAAAAATCAAAAGGTGACCAAAACCAAGATTATAGGCGTTTTCAATGCCTAATAATAAACCTTCGAAATCAATGACATTGTTTGTGCAAGCAAACTCCAACCTATAAGAAAATTTATGGATTTTTCCTATAGGAGAAATCAAGATAATTCCAGCTCTATTACCTTCATTAGAGCATGAACCATCAAAGTGCATGTGCCACATATCATCATCCAGATCAATTTGTTATAAGGGAATGTTATCCTCTTCAGAAAAGATGGAATACACCCCTAAGTCCTCTTCGATATAGTTCACATTAGGTTGTGGGACACTTTATATGTAAGTTGAAATCCTTCCCTCTCTAAGGACTATAATTTTTTTACCATTCCAAGGAACGGATAAGTGTGTCTCGTCGAGTGAAAGGTATCCACCCATCAAAGCTTTCCAATCTCTTCCTAAGATGATTGAGTAATTTCTTACCGGCATATCAATTACCTGAATACTAAGGGTCGTCCTTATTTCAAGGTGTGCGCACAAAACTAAGGTCATATATTTAATCTCACCTATGGTCATTTGTTGTAGACTATTATAAGAGAGTATGATCCTGGAGTTTTCATTTGTACAAGACAAGCCTAGATCTTCCATAATAATCTTCGACATCTGCTAGCGGGAAAAACCACCCTATGGCTACACTAGGGTTTACAATGTAGGTAGATCAATAACCATTTAAAATTCTCCTACTTTTCAAACTACCCCAAACATACCCCGGACTTATGCAAGAAAAGCAAAATGAGAAGGATCGGGTAACTGTACCTTTACTATGTGTCCGGTGACGATCCTTTCATGCTTGAAGGCTTCGCTGACTGCAAACCTCCTCTCAAGGATGGCCTGCATTCAAAGATAGACAAACAGAAAGCTACAAGCATACATTTCATACATAAATAAGGGTTAGATGTTAGAATAAAAACATAAATAAAATGCAAACATTCGACACATCATGTTTTTGGGACAGGAAAAGTACTTATTTTATTGATAATACAATGATCACTTACAACCAAAGTTGGCTACTACTCCATGAACCTAGTCTGTGCTCCTCTTCACCAAGCTCCAAGTGCACCTCCATATGGATTCTCCTCTCAACTTTCTTCTTGGGAAGTATGATGGGTTTATGATGGAGGAAGGAAGGAAAATTGGGCAATTCTGAGGCAATTCTCACAAAAGGGTTGCAAATGCTTAGGGCAAGGAGGGGATGTAAAATGGGCAGAGTTTCACTATTCTTATGTCTAGATGTGGAATGAGACCCCAACACCTCCTTTTATATGAAAAAATGATGGTTATTCAGTTGGGTGACAGGATATAGGTGGTGGATTAGTTGGGAAACTACCCAATAGCCCGTAATCTCAACGAATTCCTTGCAAATTTTTATTTTTCTCAACTTTTGCAAGTATACACGGGTTGTAGTGGTGCAACATCTGTACGTACACAGGATGTACTAGTGCAGCATGTGTATGTACATGGGAAGTATTGGTGCAGGGCACGTACATCTTCAAAAAATGGGGTTTTAAGAAGATTAATTCAGTGATGGCTTGGAAAAAAATGCAAGAGGGCCAAATGCCAGGTATGCATATGTAGAGAAATGTAGGGTTATAACAGATGCCCCCTAATGTGTGAGGTCATAAGAGCATATGATGGATGAAATACATTACAAAATCTTCACCAATGTATGAAATGAGTGAGCCTAGGACCATAGTTCGGGAGGTGCCATCTGCAAAAATAACAATTGTCTCTCTAAGGAGGGCATACCCATGCTTGGGATGAAATAAATCATGGTTTCCAATCAAACAGATTGCAGATCCATGTCATATAACTATATAAAGTGTAGCCACGAGCAATACACAGCAGATCTACATCTCAAAATCAAATATATACAAGTATAGTATCCATCTTCAAGAAGCCAACGACGCCTGATGGCTAGAGGTGAGGCCATCAGAGCTCAAGCAACAACTTCAAGATCTTCAAAACTCAGGTAGGAGCGTAATGTGAGTGTACGAATTCACTACCCAGAGGTCTTCGATGGCTCATTGGGAAAAGAAAAGAGGATCTCGGTGATTAGGCAGAGAACTTCATTGATTTCGAACAAGGAATTGATTGGACTTCCGGGATGGTCCAGCATGAGGGAAAGAGACAAACTATAGAAAGGCTGAATCAGGTTGGGTGAAACTTCCCTTGGACAATAGCACGAAAGATGATCAGACTCAGGAAGCATGACATTGACATAAGTTCATGATGCAAGAGGCAACGCAAACTCTTCATGTGTTTGGAAGAGTAACCAAATGGAGGAGGACACAGCTCTATGTAGCGAGAACAACTTCCTAAGGTCATATTAGATCCCAAATCTTGATGAAAAAATGGAAGGATGTGCTTTTTCCAAGGCCGACTCATTGTGCTGCCAAAAAAGAATATATATTTCATGTCCCCTCTTTTAGGGTTTTTTTATTTTTTTGTCTTTTTCACTTTGTTAAAGAGCTTGAAAAAGAATAAAAGAATGTTACGTTACAAAGGAGGAATGAGTATCGCAAGCATACTAGTTCCAAGCACAAGGAACACACTAATGCTCAGAGCAAGGAGACATGTGCAGGAAAAGGACACTTGGGAAAATTACTCCATGGGTCAAGGTGTCATATCATAGAGACAAATGCTACAAGGCTTGTGTATAAGGCATGCGTCAAAAGGTTCAGTTGAGAGCAACATGGAGCCGACATTAGACCAAAGACACAGATATGCATACGCGATTAGCAAGACACAATGAAACCCCCTTCAATGTAATTTTAACGAGCTCAGAGAAGGTAAGCTCGGTAGTTTTTTCACGTTTAGAGAGTCTGAAAAAATGTAAAAGAAGACTCCACTAGGGTACCTTTTTTGTAGATAGTCTGTTCGGTTCGAAAAAGGGGTAAACTAGCACCGAAAAGATGTCTATTCAAAACCATTTTAATGAGTGTGACAAAGACAAGATCACTGGGCAATCTTTTCAATTTTAAGGAGTCTGAAAAGAGCTTAACTATGGACTCATAGCCTTTTTCTAGATTTAGTCTCCTTATCTCGAAAAAGTATTAAATTTACTAAGGAGAACTCTCCCGGCGAGACGAATCTCCCAAGGAGTACCTTTTTCCTCCATAATCCATAGGTCGGAAAAAAGGGTAAACTCATTCCAGTAGATGTTCTTTTAGACCAATTTAACGAGTGTGAAGGAACAAGGTCACTCGACGATCTTTTCAATTTTAAGGAGTCTGAAAAGAGCTTAACTATGGACTCCGTAGGGGATGTTCTTCTAGACCAATTTAACGAGTGTGAAGGAACAAGGTCACTCAACAATCTTTTAGATTTTAGAGAGTTTGAAAAGAGCTTAAATATGGATTCTGTTGGAGGTAGGCCAAAGGCCAAAGTGGAAAATCATGGCGTTTTGGGAAAGAAAGCATGCACAAGCAAAGCGACAGCTGGAAGAGAGAACAACACACGTGTATGCAAGGGAAAGCAATAGCTGGAAGGAATAACAGCATGCACTGATGGGAGGAAGACCTAACGATGGTAGGGTTAGGGTTTTGTAAGGTATTGTAAACAGTTGAAGATCCTTAAATGTATAAATAGCGATACGTAGGTATCATAGGGGGTAGTTGGATTTTGTGTGGTTTGGCTCAAGTAGCGACGGATTACTATTATGCTATTGTAAGTTACGCATGAGTTGATGTGATATGGAATGTTTTGTTGTAAGACCTATTTTGTATAAGTTGTTGAGCTAAAGAGGATGATGGAGGGTAGATCTTGAGGGTTAGATCACAGATTGTGGAGCCTAGTGCGATCTAGTCTGCCTCATATAGATCTCACTCGACTGAGAAGAGTTGTAAACACGCGGCATTGTAGATGAGAACATAATATAATAAAAGAGTTGAGAGCCAAATCTTTATGGACATAGCCCTAGGAGGAGGTGAACCATGGTAACATCTGTGTTATGTGATGAATGTTTGGCAAGTATATCTTATTGCCTCAAGACTTTATCATTATGTTGAATGAATGAGTTATTATATTGCTTGTCTAGTGCTTTTGCAATATTAAGGGAATAAGCTTATGGATCTACTACATAAATCGTGAATAACAATATGTTGCATTTACAAGTCATAATAGCGTTTCAATATTTAGCTCGCTTATCTCCCACTCAATCCTAGGCTCTAAACACCTGAGTATTACAACCACCCATTAAAGCTATCTCGGGTGAGACTGTGCAGTGCATTTTGTGTGTTGCATTGCCTTTTGGTTTACCAGGAGGGTCGATAGTTTTAGAGGTTTTGTTGGAACCCTGAACAGACATGAACCCTAGGTCAATAAACTCAGATAGTATAGGAGAGAAGTAACCAACAAATGGTTATGTTTCCATTGGTAGGCATAAGAGAGGATTGAGTAGAAAAGATAACTCGAAGATCTGTCAGGAAGCAAATTAAGAAAAGGTTAGAGAAGAGACCAATGAGCCATTAGGAGGGAATGTAGAGGTTGTGGAATCCCACAAAAGCAAAGATCGAAACTTGTCTAAGAACTAAGGAGCTAGAGTTTGCACAAAAAGACAATAGAAACCCTAGACTAACACCTCGCAAATATCTTGAGAAATGTGTGTTTATTGATTTACACGAAGTCTTTTTCTCTGATTTTCCACATCTATTATAGGAGTGGATACTAAGGTTGAAGGATAACCACGCAACGAACTAGATTCGAAAGCTACAGTGGACCCCAGTACAGATTGAGCAGCTTTAGCAGACTAACAACAAGTTCACCCACGCATTAGACTTTTGGCTTGATAGTATTGTGGTAGGTTTTATCACAGAGTTTGTTGTAGACACAACGAAGTTGTACAGCGCAACAGAGCAATATTTTGTGCAAGGACCTCGAGGAAAGTACATTCGATCACTCTATACTTCGATTAAGATATTGCTATATAACAAAGGTGTAATAACAATGGAATCAGACAACTAAATTTCCCTGCGTGCATGGGGGAAGCGGGGAAGCACTGACAGAAAAAGGAGAAATGGAAGGAGGAAAGGATAAGGGAAAGAAGGAAGAACCCTTGGACCTGATCATGATGGATGACGACCAGATCCATTGGTTTTTTTAGACAAATAGAAAGATGCGTAGCAGATCACCCTACCAATACAAGGTGAATACCAAGAAGAGAGTTATAGCCATGAGGGAAGGCTTGGCGAGTGATGAGGAATAGGTAGAGGATCTTCGAGTTGTGAAGCAGATTGAGGAAATCCTACGTGCAACGTATGAGAGGAATACGAGAGGTCCAAGAATGGGAAGAGAAGGTAGCAATCCTATCCATATTAATGTCAGTGTGGAACCCATAAACCCATGTGCAACTAATACACCAAAGAGAACACCACCGTTTAGACAACCGAAGTTCAGAAGCAGTCAGACAGTAGAAAGTACATCTACACAAGGAACATCAATTGGAGGATTTAGTTCAAGCAGCACTAGTCAGGTATCTACACCACATAGGGGTAGCATTTCAGCATTCAAAATGGTAGGACACGATCCCACCATCAGGTTACATGAATTTTGAGGAGAAGCAACAGAAGACCCTGAGAATCATTTGTTCATTTGTGCAAAGATCTGGGAAGCAAAACAGATCACTGATGAAGATACCAAACTTGTGCAGTTAGCGATTACGCTAAGAGACCACGCACTGGACTGGTACATGAGTTTAGATGCCAACAGTGCCCCTGGGATGACAAGGACACTGGAAGACATTAAGAAGCTACTGATAAATGAGTTCCAGAAGCCGAGCTCAAAGGATCAGTACATGAACACGATGATCGAAATAAGACAAAAACCAGGAGAATATGTATGGGATATTGATCAAATATTCAAGCGACTGAAGGGAAAGTTAAAGTATCTCATGACCGAGATGTAGCATAGGCACTTATTTGTCAATTCATTGTTACCACACTTAAAATACCCTTTGCGACAACAGAAGTTCCAAATGTAAGCAGAAGCTCTGCAGGCAGCCTTACAGCTAGAAGAAAATCAGTATCAGCAGATGGACCCAACTATTGAAGAACTGAAGGAGGACTTGAAGAACATATTGTTTCAGCTGAACTAGAATAAGAACAAGGACAAACGAGAAGTCATTTGGTGTACCACATGCAGGACGGAAGGACAACACAAGAACGAATTCCCAACATTTGTTCAGTATATGGCAGCAAGAATGCCAAATCCCCTACCAACAGGGGGATTGTGGTGTGAAATCTGCAAGAAATTGGGTCATGACCCTTATCACTGCATGATGATGCAGAAATACCAGACAGTCCCAAAGAGCTCATATTGCACCTTTTGCAAGTCAGTGGGCCACGATGACAAAGACTACAGAACTATGGAACTGATGCGAGAAAGGACATTCGATGCATAGAGAGTGCAGGTCAAAATGATGACTGGGCAAGCAGTGCCACATTTTAATCAAGTCTCATCTCCATAAAACATTGTGCAGTAGCAGTATAATACTATGCAGCAACCATATAATAATGTGCAACTACAATACAACACGACACAACCTCGGTACAATACCATGCAGTATAATTAGGCGCTTCTATATAATGCATTGAGAGGAGATATAGCAGAATACAGAGGTGGAGGATGAGCAAGAGGAGGTTTTGGATGAGGTATAGGACCAGTGGTGTGTCACAATTGTCAACAACCAGGACATTGCACAAGGGAATTTCCACTCCACCAGTAACTTGTATGTACTGTATCGCATTGGACCATGATACAGAGGAATGTCCAACACTACTAGTAAAGATCCAGGAAAAGAGGAACCAAAAAAACCATGATGTTCAGTGGATTTCCGCTGAAGCAATGGATGAAGGACGGAACATCAATATAGTTACTCGCGAAGGAGATAAAACAGGGGATGACATTGTTTGAAAAGCGTCAGCACAGAACCAATGGGTGAAGAAGAACAACGAACCAAGGAAGAAGTTCGACGCACAAAAGGAGAAGGAGATATTTAAAGAAGCTAGACAAGAATTTCAAAAGGAACACATAGTGTCGACTTCAACTGCGCAGCAAAGCAAGGAAGCACCAGAGTACGAAATGCCTCCACTATTGGATCATACCAACGAAATACAACCCATGGGACAAGTAAGTACAATCAAAATCTTTTTACAATCATGTGTAAAGGTATTAAGTGATCCATCATCTGTGAAAATCTTGCAAAACATACTAGAAAAATGTAGCCTCAAGATGGAATAAAAGATAGAACCAAAAATTGTCAATCACCTACACACAAGAAGAAGAACAAATAGGGAATTTAGATTGAATGCTAACATTGGAGATTTCAATATGGGAGACATTATACTAGATCTAGGATCTGAAGTTAATGTACTACCAAAGAAGACATGGCAATGCATGGGAGAGCCCACATTAGGATATTCACTTGTTCAATTGAAACTGGTGAACCAACACAGAGTCCTACCAATAGGAAAACTGAAAGGAGTGACAGTAGACCTATATGGAGTGCGCACTAAAGTAGATTTTGAATTCATTGAAATAGTGGACAGCATAACACCTTACCTTGCATTGCTTGGTCTAGATTGGGCGTTTGACAACCAGGCCATAATCTGTTAAGCCCTAATATTGGCTCATTACCCCTTAATTGGGGCATATTAGATTAGTAATTCTATTTTATTTATGTCGTCTTTAGGCCATTAGTTGTAATTTAGATTAGTAATGTTATTTTAATTATGTCGGCTTTAGGCCATTATTTGTAATTATACCTCCTAGTCTCCTATATATACCAAGGAGACATTTTCATTTTGGATCATCTTGTACTTGAACATCTAAGTGGGGTAAAAGGAGGTTGCCCCCTCGAAGAGGATTATTATCTGAAATTATCTCTTTTTCAAGGCGTTGAGTACTTTTCCTGAGGTTTTTCTATGCTATATTGATGTTTGGTTCTTAACATATGGTATCAGAGCTCAAGGTCTTGGGGTTTCGCTGCTACATCTGAGACACCGTGGAATTTTCACTATAACTTTTTTTCTACAATGTTTCAGAAGGAACGTCTTGGAGGGTATTTAGAAGACAGATCAAGGTACGTTGGATTAAAAATTCAGCTCCTGAAGCCTTATACTTTCGGAGATATAGCCTGTACAAGATAGGGTTCTGGAATCATCCTGAAAGGAGTCATTGTGGAATTTTCGCTATAAAAACGTTTTTGTAACGTTTCAAACCCATAACTCCGAAAGAAATTTACATAAATTAGTAGTGTATCTGTGGTAAAAAGTTCAGCTTCTGGGTCATATTAAATTTGTAGATACACCCTGTGTAAGATAGGGTATCTGACTAGCCCTATTGACTAGTCTCAAGAAGGTGTTCCAGGTAAAACAATCATAACTTCTTCCTAGAGTATCCAAATTG
>ML782988.1:674260-706301 GCA_009831015.1 Picea engelmannii
GTGGTGAGGATTATGTAAACCCAGTTGCAGATGGGATACTCAGTTGGCGGAGCATCACTTCCTGTGCAACAGATTCAGACACCGGTTTAGAGAACTGGCAACAAAGGCTACATGAAGTATCCATCAGGAGATGTGCACGAATAGACCACGTCGTAAGATGGGTAGGCACAGAAATAAGAGAACCACCCAGTTTCCACGGAATAAACAATTTGGAGACATTCTTAGCATAGTATGAAGATGAAGTCTTATAGAACCAGAGACTGTTAGCACTTGATCTAACACTCAAGGCCACACCTACATGATGGTGGGGGGCACACAAAGAGACAATCACAGACTGGTACCAATGCAAAAAGTTATTGCGCATAAGGTTTGACGCATAACAGAAAAACAACAAACATTAGAAGTATGGTGGACAAAGAGAACCAACGGAGTGTAGAACACTATGGGAAATGACACAAGAATGGCCTCATTATTTTATGCATACTCTAGAGGGAATACTAGCAAACTGGTATACAGACCAGGAATAATGCAAAGGAACTACAACCTAGATGACATTGCAACAAAATTTCATAGTCACTTTCTCATTCGAGCATGAGAACCCCAACATAGATATCCCGCTGAAGCAGATCAAAGGAGTGATATTCATCAAAGAGCCAAAAGTTGAAATCATCATGGAAGAACAACAGCGGAACAAACAGATAGTCAAGGAATTGTTGTCATGTTATCATATGCAAGAAGAAGCATCAGATGAATATGATCCACGTGATATTCTGATTGAAGAAGCAGAAGGAGAAAGAGAGGTGGAAGGCCAACCCATAGAGTCAGAAGTCATTTTCGCGCTGATTAAAGTAAAGAAAGTGAACATTGGGACAGTCGATCATCCCAAAATGGCCAGCATTGGAGATTACTAGGATGAACAAATAGTGGAAAACATAACTGAGCTATTGCGCAAATACAGCGAATTTTTCCCCACAACATTTACAGAGATGAAGGGTATAGCAGGAGAGCTAGGAGAGATGAAGATACCACTTAGACCAGAAGCGAGATCGATCAGACAGCGACCATATAGACTGAACCCCATATATAAGCAAAAATTAAAAGCTAACATTGACAGGATGCTAGAAGTCGGCATCATAGAACTTGTCGAAGAATTAGAATGGATAAGCCCAATGGTAGTACAGGACAAGAAACAAGGAGGGATCATAATATGTGTTGACTTGTGGAAGTTGAATGGTGCATGCCTACATGACCCATTCCCTACACCCTTCATGGATAAAGTGTTAGAGAACGTAGAAGGACATGAAGCCTACTCATTCACTGATGGATTCTCAGGCTACCATCAGATCAAGATAGCACAAGAAGACAAATACAAGACCACATTTGCGACAGAATGGGGATCTTACCAATACACAGTCATGTCATTTGGACTGAAGAATGCACCAGCAATCTTTTGCAGAGTAGTCATTATTGCATTTAAGGAATTCATCCACCAGTTTCTCGAAGTACACCTGGATGAATGGAAAGTCTATAGTTTGTTGAAAAATCATGTAGAAGTCTTAAGGCTAATGTTGAAAAGATGCAAGCAGTGTCATATATCACTGAATATAAAGAAATGCATATTTGGAACATCGTTCAGGATACTATTGGGCCATATAGTATGCAAACATGGTCTATTAGTAGATCCTGCAAAGATCACAGTCATTGTTAACTTACCACCACCAAAAACAGTCTGTCATCTAAGAGCGACGTTGGGACACACAGGTTACTACAGGAAATTTATCAAAGGTTATGCACAGATAACTGCACCGATGGAAAAGCTGCTAAGAAAGAATACAGAGTTTCAATGGAATGACAAGTGCCAACATGGTCTGGATACCCTAAAGGAAAAGAAGGTCACCGCATCGATATTATTTTTTCCAGACTGGGAAAAGACATTCCATGTACATGTAGATGCATCAGCCATAGCACTTGGAGCTATATTGGAGCAGCCATGAGTGGGGGACTTGGATCACCCAATAGCATTTGCGAGTAGAAAGCTATCTGACTCAGAAGAGAACTATAACATGACAGGAAGAGAAGGCCTAGCTATGGTCTATGCACTGCAAAATTTCAGGCATTACTTATTGGGGAAACACTTTAAGATGTTCACAGATCACTCAGCCCTAAAATATCTAGTCAACAAGCCAGTGTTGGGGGGGAGAATCTATCAATGGTTACTACTATTCCAAGAATTTGACTTTGAAGTAATCGTCAAACCAGGAAAGTTAAATGCAGGACCTGACCACCTATCAAGAGTCACCAATGGAGAAGAACCTACAAACTTGGAGGACAACTTTCTAGATGCACAGCTATTCTCAATTCAAATCGTTGATAAATACTTCCCAAATATCATCCAGTACTTGAGCACAGGTACTGGGTCGCAAGAGTATAATACTGCGCAGAAGAAAAACCTAGTAGTCCTCGTTTCCGACTATCAACTGATTGCAGGACTACTATATAAGATGGGTGCAGATAGCATCTTGCAAAGATATGTGTTAGAACATGAAATACCAAGAGTTTTAGCAGAAGCCCATGAAGGAATAGCAGGAGGGAATTATGGAGGCAAAGCTACCGCGCAGAAAGTATTGTGTGTAGGACTACGGTGTCTAACAATTCACAAAGACCTAAAGGAGTATTGTCAAAAATGTGATGCATGTCAAAGGGTAGGCAAACCCAACAGAAGGGACAAGATGCCATTACGACCACAAGTAACACTCCAAGAATTTGATAAATGGGCAATATATTTTGTGGGACCAATCAACCCACCAGCAAAAAGAACAGGAGCAAGGTACATTATCACTGTGACGTAATACCTAACAAGATGGGTGAAAGTCGCACCAGTGAAGGATTGCAGTGCAATTTTTATTCAAACAAGTAATCACTAGATTTGGGTGTCCAAGAATTTTAATGAGCAACCAAGGCACTCACTTCATAAACATCACCATCAGCACTATCACTGAAGAGTTTGAAATCCATCATCAGAAGAGCACACTATATCACCCACAGGAAAACGGTACTATGGAATCATTTATCAAAATCTTGGAGAATGCACTGACAAAGATCTGTAATGTCAACATGGATGACTGGGATCTCAAAGCACCAGCAGTATTATGGGCCTACAGGACTACGTGCAAAAAATTAACAGGGCACACACCATTTAGACTGGTTTATGGCCAAGAAGTAATGGTACCATTATAATTTCTACTACGAAGCTTGCACGTAGCAGCAATTACACAAATGATAGAACGTGGTGTAGTACAGGAGAGACTGAACTAGTTAATGACCATGGAGGAAGACCAGATCTTAGCAGGATTCCACCAACAAGTTCAAAAAGCAAGAGATAAACCTTGGCCTGATCGACACATCAAGAAGAAGACATTCAAGGAAGGAGACCTAGTACTAATGTATGATAGTAAATCGTTTCAGCACTTGGGAAAGATCATAATGCATTGGTTAGGACCATATGTCATAAAATATGTTACATATGGAGGAGTTGTACAGTTAAGAGACTTATCAAGTGAAAAACTCAGAGGGATGATTAATGGGAGCCGACTGAAACTCTACAAGGACAGTTGACCAGCCACCATGCCGTAAAAAAGAAAAATGAAAGAAACAAAAAGGATACATCACACCGGAGAAATAAAGATCAAGCACACAAAGAAACAAAAACTCGGTGAGGAGAAGGACAATGGTCACATACAAAGGGAAACAAGCAGGAAAAGAAAAGTTGAAAAAATTAGGACGACATGACAGCACTAGGCAGAATTAAAGGACAACAAGGATTGATGGGATGCCACACTAAATGGACCAACTGAAGACGACAAGGTAGATTAATGGAAAGTACGAACCTGTTAGAGATGCATTGAACCCATATTTAAGGTGCATTAAAACCCATAATGAAGGAAGCGCCATCGACAAGCTTCATGGAAAACCCATACAACACACGAACGCGGAAGAAAACAGTATATTCGTGAAAGAAGAGAAAACGGAGAGAAATAGAGGATGAAAATCATAGAGTGAGCTCACAAAGGTTACAAAGACCATTCAAACCCAACAAACAGTCGACATTCATCGCCATGGCACTGCCCAAGCAAGCAGAAGTGAGCCAGACTGCCAGAAAAACCAGAGTTCAAACTAGGTCACAAGGACAAGCGGAAGAAGGTGAACAACAACTGTCGGAGATCATCAACATTGATGAAATCCCATCCCTAGAAACAACACCGGTGCACTCGACACCCATACTGGAAGAAATCCAACAGCCAGCACCGGAGGGCATGAATACAAACATACCGGCAGAAGTACAAGAGCAGCAGAACCAGGAAGCAAAAACCTTGAAGGAGGTACAACCAAAAAACACCGGACCAGTTCCAAAAGACAATGGAACGAATTTGAATCAGGACACATCAATCAAGCCATATGAGTCTCAAATGACCATATCAAACCACCCACCGGAGGGAGTGGTCGAGGATATCACGGGTCAGCCAGAATGGCAGACTTAGGAACAAACAGAAATCATTGGAACTTCGAGCGATCCACTGCCATCAAGGAAAGACAAGATACATATACCTAGATCACCTTGCAAGAAACCGGTAGCATAAATCATTCTACCACACATACCATATGGGTAACAGGTAGGACCAGAGCTACTGGGTCATGTTGGGAATCTCAAATACTCGGACCACGACATAGCAAACGAAGACAAGTTCACAGAACTTGAAAAAAGAGTATACATGGAGACGGTGGGCACGAGTCGATTTGGGGAACTGCTTGATCAGCCACTCTGTTAGTATTTAATCGACTCCCTTCTCATTTTATCTAAGTTATTGACCCAGGGTTCATGTCATTTGGGGTTCCAACAAAGCCTCTAACTATCGGCCCTCCTGGTAAACCAGAAGGCAATGCAGCGCCAAGAAGGTACTACGCAGTCTCACCCGAGATAGCTGTAGATGGTTGACTATAAGACTCAAGTGTTTACAGTCTAGGACAGAGTACAGGATAAAGGGTTTCTTGATCAAGGCCTTGTTCTGTGAACTGTTACTGTAATCTACTTGTTCCTAGGAATCGCATGCGTATAACTCAAAATATAAACAGATTCTAATAATGAATTTGGTTATTCCTCAATCATAATCATCTATTTCTTTAAAGATATGCAAGCATTCAATACATTACATAGATATTACTATGGTTCACCCCCCCTGGGATACATCCACAAAGATTTGGCTCTTGGCTCTTTTATTATGGTAGTTCTTGATTTCCTTGCGCCACGTGCTTACAGTTCTCTGCAAAAGTGGGTAAGATCTATGTGAGGCAAACTAGATTGCACCAGGCTCTACAGCCTGTGGTATAATTGTGATATCTACCTTCCCTCATATCTTTCTTTCTCAATAGCTTACAACACTCGGTTCATACAACTCAAAACCCTTCACGTATCGCCAACATCAATACTCGAAAAAATCACTCAATAACAATCGTAATCCTCACAAAATCTAATCTAAAATCAACAACCCTATATGATACTTTCGTATCTATATTTATACATTTTGGGCTCTTCAACCACTTACAGAATATTACCAAAACCCTAACCCTTATTATGCTAGGTTTTTCTCCCATGTGCGTGTTGTTCTTCCTCCGGCTGTTGCTTTCCTCTGTGCACGCTTTCTTGCATTCGCGCGTGCTGATCTTTTGTCAGTTGTCACTTCAGTTTCTTACACGCTTTCTTTCCCATGATCATCCTTATTTCCACTTCGTCCTGGTGCCAACAGACCCCCAACACTGACATGTGACTCCTCTCGAGTCACCTAATTGCATTGTTCTTCCTCGGTCTCCCTAATGATCGTCTAGAACTTCTCCTACAATTCTGTTGCTTTTGTCAGTGCCTGCACGGTTTTCTCCTTGATAATATCGAATGTTTGCGTTGCTACTTCTTCGCTTTTCAGTCCTGCACATTCTATCTGAGTCTGTGTTGACTGTGTTCTGGCTTCTTTTGCCTGCTCTGGTACTGCTTCTATTCGTTCCTGCAACGGTTCTATTTGAGCCTGACGCTCATGTTTTTGTGTTTGTGCAGTGAGAAGTTCTGCCTGTAACTTCTTTAACTCTTGTGTCCCCTTGACCCATTCTGGAATTGGGATGGGTTTTTTTTACTGCTTGAATTCTTGGATTGTTGCATTGATCCTTTCCTCCCCCTTGTCCCATTGTTGGATCTGTGGGTCCTCTTCCAGCTTTGTCCAGAGTTGCGCTACTTTATCCAACACGTCGGTTGTTGTGATGACCTTCAACTTGTGCATACCCTTTATAGACCAATCAGGATTTATTTCTAACAACTTGTCCTTTTTCATTCATTTTATTTTTGAACACCCATTTGGAACCTATTACATTGTTATCTTCAGGTCTAGGGACAAGCTCCCAAGTATTGTTCTTCTCAATCCGATCAAGCTCTTCATTCATTTCTCTAATCCAATCATCATGATGGTTGGCTTCAATAAAAAATTTAGGTTCATTCATAGATAAAAAAGCAACATGAGATTGTTCTGAGTCTTTAATCAATTTCCTTCTTGTCTGAACTCCTTTATTTATATCTCCAATTATCTGATTTTCATGATGATTCTTTCTAACAATTCTGAGAGGTGATTTTTCTTCTTTCTGTTGATTTGTGTCAGCCTGAGTATTCGTATCATCATCTGATTTAGATTCTTCCCTTTTTGTTCCTTGGACCTATTCATCTTCATCTTCAACTATATCTTTTGTGCTTGGTTCAACACTGCTTACATTTCTGACCGGGATTTCTTCATCAACTTTTATGTCCATACAATCAACGAGTTCATGCAGTCTCTTATTGTAACATATGTACCCTTTACTGTTTGTAGCATAACCCAAGAAGATACCTTCATCAGCCCTGTCATCATATTTGCCAATATTTTCATCATTGTTCTTGATATAACATTTACTCCCAAAGACTTTAAAATTCTTGATTGAAGCAGGTCTTCCAAACCATAGTTCATAAGGAGTCTTGTCACTGTGTGGTCTAAGATGAGCTTTGTTAAGGATATGAACGATTGTATGAATTGTTTCTACCCAATATGTCTGAGGTATGTTCCGTTCATTCATCATTGATCTTGCCATTTGTTGTACTGATCTATTCTGCCTCTCAACAACTACATTTTGTTGTGGATTCCTTGGAATTGTGTATTCTCTTTTGATCCCATGTTTATCATAGAACTCTTTGAAGTTCCATGAACTAAACTCTCCTACTCTATCAGACCTTACTGCCTTTAATCTTTTTCCTGTTTGATTCTAAGTCAGAGCCTTAAACACTTTGAATTTTTCAAATGCTTCACATTTTTCCTTCAAAAAGGAAACCCATGTTAGTCTAGAATAATCATCAATAATCAACATAAAATAATTTTATTTTCCTGTACCTTCTTTCCTTGATGGTCCACATAAATCCATATGTACTAACTGGAGAGGTTTTTTCGTTGAAGGAAATTTTTTAGATTTGAACTGAGTGCGAGTAAGCTTTCCTATCTGGCAGGGTTTACAAACAGAGTCGTATGGCTTTGATATCTTCGGAAGATCTTTTACTGCCCCATTGTTTTTTAGCTTGATTATATGATAAAAATTTAGGTGTCCAAGTCTCCTATGCCACAACCAACTTTCATCATACTTTCTTAAGTGGCATTCTTCTTTTTCTTCTTTTAACACATAGACATTGTTTTTTTTTCTTATCCCTTTTGCAACTAGCTGTCCTGAATTCACAAATTTCATTCTACAGTCTTTAGAGGTAAAAACAACTTCACATCCTTGGTCATAGACTTGATTGACACTAATCAAATTATGTTTCATACCTTCTACAAACAACACATCTTGATATTTCCCTTTGCCATTACTCAAACTTACCATTCCTTTACCTTTTATTTTTCCTGGTGCATCATTTCCAAAAGTTACATTCCCTGATTTGCTTTCACTTAGAGTGAGAAACTTACTTTTGTCTCCAGTCATATGTTTGGAACATCCACTGTCAATATACCAAAGATTTTTTTTTCTTTGGGCTGATAACACTACTCCACACTTGTCATCTGTTTTCTTCTTCCAAACCTTGACATTTTCAGCAGTGGGGATCAAATCTGGCTTGTAATTCCTTAAGCGACAATCTGCAGCTTTATGTCCATAGTTATGACAGATGTAACATTTTGGTTCACTAAATAGAAGATCATAGTGATTGTTATGCTCATAACTATCGTTATGTTTAACCTGTGTCCTTTTCCCAGCCATTGCATGATTTATAGTATGAGGTTGTATGTTTCTTAGTTGTCTCGATCTTTGTTGTTGAAGATGGTTATTCGTTGAATATCTTGATTGTTCATATCTAAATCTTAAAGAACAATTTATAGCTTTGTGACCAAAATTAGAGCAGAAAACAATAACCATACAAAAAACCTTTGTACCTTGAAAAAGTTTGTCTTCTTTGAGGAGGTCAATTTCTTTCATGTCGATAATCTCTTTGATCTACAGATTCGATTTTGGTACTTTTTCTTTCATTCCTTCTTGGTGGTTGATTTTCTTTCTTTATTTCTACAGAGTGACTGGAGTCAATGTTTGAGGATTTGACAAACTTGATAGGTTCTATATTACTTGGATGATCACTACTTGATCCTTCTTCATACCCCAATCCATCTTTCAACTTTGGGTTTCTTTGTTGATTTAGAATAGATGTTAATCCTTCTGAGGCTCTAATACTTGGCAGATTTTGGTGATACAATCCCTTAAACTTCTCCATTTATTTTCGGGTTTTTACTATCTCTTCTTCTAAGGATTCACACCTCGCTTTCTTCTCTGACAACTATTGTTTCAGTATGTCTTCTATTTTCTTTGCCTCTTCTAACTCCACTTTTAGTAAAGAAAAAATTTCATCAGATTTTTCATCATTCATTTTAAACTGCTTCAACAATTGTTTTTGTTTTCTCTTCTTACATCTGAGTCTGTCAATTTCTTCCAAAGCACTGATTAATTCACCTTCCATATCCACCACAACTTCTTCATCATCCATTTCACCTCCTGTGTGTTCATCATCAAGATCTCCCATAGACATAAGCATAAAATCATTCGCTTTGTCTTCACATGATGAATCAGTATCTATGTGTTCTGAGGAATTGTCATTATTTGCACACAAACTTTTCTTCTTACTATATTTCTTGAATTTGTACTTCTTTTCATCATCACAGTTCTGGTCCTTTTTCTGATGGGGACACTTAGATGCAAAATGACCTTTCTTGCCACAGTTAAAACATTTGAAGGGAATCTTGCCTTGATATTTTCCTGATCCTTTCTTTAACCTTCGCACAAATTTTGCCTCAATATCATCTAAATATGAATCAGTATTCTTGTCGGCTTTAAAAGATGCTTCTCTAGTAATGGATTTATCTTTGTTGATTCTCATTTCATATGCAGTTAAAGTTCCTAGTAGTTGATCAATGGACAGTGTCTTAAGATCATTTAGTTCTTCTATTGCGGAGACTTTTGGATTAAATTTATCAAGCAAAGATCTTAAAATCTTATGAACTAAAATTGATTCTTCAAACTTTTCACCAAGACCCTTCATGGAATTCACAAGTTCTTCAACTCTTAAAAAATACTTTCTAATTGTTTCATCTTCATTCATCTTTAGTTGTTCAAACTTCAACCTAAATTTTTGAAGTTTGGCATATTTTACTTTCTCATTTCCTTCATAGCTGCTAATAAGTTTATCCCACATTTCTTTGGCAGTTTGAAGATGCATCACCTTTACAAACTTGGCTTCTGCAAGTCCATTCAAGATAGCATTCATTCCCTTATAATTAAAGGTAAATTCTAACTTATCATCCTTGGAAGCTAGCACAATAGGCTTTATGTATCCAGTCTCTACTACATCCCAAACATCAGCACCTAAGGCCATTAGGTATGTTCTCATTCTAATCTTCCAAAAGGCAAAATTTGTTCCATCAAATAGAGGAGGCTTATTGGCTGAAGTGCCTTCATGACTTGTCATGTTTAAGCTTACAGATCTACCTTTAAATAAAAGGAACTCGCTCTGATACCAATTGTTGAAATTACTAAGACAACTGAGAGGGGGGGGTGAATCAGTTGTTAATGTGCTTAAACAATTTTAAGTCTATTAAAATATTCTTAATCTTTCTTCAAGTGATCATCAATATTATACAACATATGGACAACATAAATAATGAGCATCAGTCACACATAAGATATACACAAAGACATATTTTCACGAGGAAACCCATAAAGGGAGAAAACATCTTCTTCTTCAAAATGATAAGCAGTCTTTTAAGTTCTGTACATCATCTATAATTGAGCACCAACTCAATGTGAG
This sequence comes from Picea engelmannii, assembly GCA_009831015.1. Taxonomy (NCBI): domain Eukaryota; kingdom Viridiplantae; phylum Streptophyta; class Pinopsida; order Pinales; family Pinaceae; genus Picea; species Picea engelmannii. The sequence goes on from ML782988.1 coordinate 684,660, forward strand.
GCTACTACCTCTGTTTTACAAGCTCCAACTTGTTTGAGAGAACCAACTCTCTAGTTTCTCTAGCACCCACTAGAAGGAAGCACCAACTCCCTGAGTGTTCCAACACCAACTGGATGGAAGCACCAACTTTCAGTTACACAGGCTCCAACCTGTATAACAGAGAACACTTGTTCTCCCTTACACCACCCTGCCACCCTGGTTTCTTTGGTTGCAACTAGATGGAAGCTACAACTCCCTATGTTCAAGCAACCACTTGAACCTCTAAGGACAACATTCCTCCCTAGCACCTCCCTACCACCCTGATTACAAATAAATGATTGAATAACTAACAACATAGATAAATCAATTATTACCACTTCTTCATTGTTCTGCAATTCTTCTCTACTACACTATTCTTCTGCTCTATTCATACTTGGCTTGACTTGTTGTCTCTTTCTATCTATTCTTTCTTTGTTTTTCTCATTCTCTTTGATATGTGCACATTCTTCTCTCTTCACCTTTCTCCTTTGTTCATCTTCTGTTCCTTATCTCTGAGCTTTCTTCACACTGCGCATACTGTAATTTTACCTTTCTATAGTTCAACTCATTTTTCAGTCAGAAAGCCAACCACACACAGTCACTACGTGTTTCTTTTATGCACTACAACCCTTTCAGTTACCCCTCAAATCCCTAGAGCAAGCTTCAGCAGCTGAAATGCCAACCATCCAAGAACCATGATTCGGTTCTGATAATTGAATCGTAACTGAACAATTAATCATGAAGAGAAACAGTAGCCCTTCGATCAGATTTCCAAGTATCCAACACCATTGGATTACAAGCACAGGGTCTCACATTGATTTCGTCATTTCGCATTTCCGCATTTCAGCATTTCGGCATTCCTGTGGTGAAGAGTCTAGAATCTTAATGTTATGATCACCGAAAAGGAGCTTAGCTTGGTGCTAGCTCCTCTCTCTCACATGACCACTAATAGTGACCACAGCCTACACCAAAAGGTGTTTTCACATTTCCTCATTTCGGCATTCCTTGTGATGAGATATCTTGATGCTCCATGTCATGATCCCCGAAACTCCATGTCGCGATCCCCGAAACTCCATGCCGCAATTTTGCATTTTGGCATTTTGCGATTTCGACAATTCTTGTGATGAGATATCTTGATGCTCCATGTCGTGATCCCCGAAACTCCGAAATTCCATGTCACAAATTCGCATTTCGACATTTCATGATTTCGCATATCGTGAGTTTGAGAGGTTAGGAAACCTTGTTCCTTTAACTTTCCAATCAGAGAAATGATGATCTTTCGCCATGTGTCATATGGACCCAACGGTCCAGATCTTATCGTGATTTCAAAACTTCATGGGCCTTCGTCATGTCTGATCAATAGTCCAGATCAATCCTCAATCCGACGGCTAGGATTATTTGCGATTTCGCATATTGCGAGTTAGAGAGGTTAGATCACTCCTTCCTTTGACCTCTCATTCAGCGAAATGTTGATCTTTCACCATGTGTCCTCTGGCTTCAACAGCCAGGATCATTTCACAAATTCACAAGCCTTCGTTGTGCCTGATCAATGACTCAAATTAATTCATGATTTCACATATCGCGAGTTTGAGAGGTTAGGGCACTCCTTCCTTTGACCTCTCAGTCAGCGAAATGTTGATCGTTAACCACGTTTCATTCCCGAAGATGGATAGTCCTCCTGCTTTCAAGATTTCAGGGTTCACTACTTCAAAGGTTAAATTTCCTTTGATCTCTGATTTCCCGGTCTGCGAAACTCCGAAATGGAGTCTTTGTTGATGTGCCTGTTTCAGGATTTCTTCGTTTCGCATTTCACAACTTCGGGACTCCTGTGATGAAGAGTCTCGACTCTTGACTCCTCCAACTCCCAGTATCCGAAACTCTGAAATGGAGTCTTTGTTGATGTACCTATTTCGGGATTTTGGTGTTTCGCATTTCTCAACTTCAAGACTCCTGTGATGAAGAGTTTCGACACTTCCAACTCCTGGTATCTGAAACTCCGAAATAGAGTTTATCTTATGATACCCGAAATGAAGTTTAGCTTCTGATCTTGCCATGCGATCAACATTGTGCTGCTTGTCGTGATCTTTGCCATCAATGACAAACACGCATACTCTGCCTCTGTCTGAAAACATGCCAACATCCTAGACCATTCTAGCAATCATATCGCCATTGTCCTTTGTGATTGTGTATTCTGGTGGTGGTTGTTGTGCCTTTGATTTCTTGCGTGCCTGTTTCCTGTACCGTTGGTCTCTTAGTTCCCCCTGGTTCCTGTCTGATGGGTTTTGTCGTGGTTTCCTGTGTTCCCTCAGCTGGTTTCTATTGTTCATTGGTTGACTGAGTGGTTTTTGTTCTCCCCTTCTGGGTCCCTGGCTTCTCTGAGATGCCCTCTATATGAGTCGACTTGATTTGGCCCGTTATTGGTTTCTTGGGTACTGGGACTTGTGGAAGCTATGTTTCCGCCTACGGAGCCCCTCCTTCTGTTGTTTGTTCTGGTATTTCTCTGGGTATGGTTGGGATATTCCAGTCATCTGGCCACTCATGGATGATCATGTCTATATCTCCCTCGGTGACACAATAGCGCATTTGTAGCCACTATTTATGTTGGTCATGTCTTGGTTGTATCCACATGGCTTGTCGCCTAGCCCATAAATTGGCGATGCCCCCGTATCGCGCGATAGCCTCTGGTGTTATCCTCCATGCTCGGTTGATTGATTCCTGCAATTCCCGTAGGTAAGCTTCGAATATAATTCCATTTTCCTTCTTATGCCTGGCCAGTGGCATGGATTTAAGGACGCGATATCTTGCTCCACCTGGCTGTGGTGTGGTACAGAAGGTGACATGGTCTGATTCTTTCCATCCCATGAAAGCAATGAGAGTAATCATCCCTGAGTAATGAAATTTCGTACCTGCTTCTTGTGCATCTTTATAGTCTATTTGGAACAAGTTTGACAGATATGGCACCCAGCTCATGAAGGTGTCTTCTGCACACTAAGCTGTAACTATGATGACTCCTGTCGGTACTTCGTCTTTACAGTATTTTCTTAGCATTTTGCAGGCTAAGATCTTTGATCCCAGTTGTGTCGCGACATCGTTAATTCACTTGATTATAATGCCTCTTGTTCCCCTGTCAGTGCCATATTTCTTCTTCATTTCTTCTACCAATGCTTTTTCCTTGGATTTGTCATTCAATATCAGCGCAGGATCCATACCCCGGATGGGTAGTCCTATAATTTGCGCAATAAGTTCGATAGTTATGGCGACAAGTTTGTCCAGCCATACATCCCCTCCATGCATAACTGCTAATAGGTGCTTGATGCATGTCGTCGCATATTGGCCTCTGCCAAAGTGTGGTATCTTCAACAATCCTAAGATTCTGGTTTTGTCTAGTATGGCTACCCACTTGCATGGCTTAGTGATAGTTCCTCCGAGAGGGTTCACAGCGATTGTCTCCATAAAGACTTGTGGTGCAAGCTCTAGATATTTACTTTCATCTGCTATGTCATGGTCGGAAAACTTGAGCTTCCCGATGTGACCCAATAGCTGCGAGTCCACCTGTATTCCCTCTGGTGTGCGAGGTAGCACAATCTCTGTAGCTAAATTCTTTCGAGGTGAGCTCGGTATCTGAATCTTGTCTTCCTGCTATGTTGGTTGTCTCAAAGTTACAAAAGCTTTCGATTGCTCCTTCACCATCCATTCTTCCCAATCCTTTCCCATTTCACCAGTCGGCTCAACCGAAAAAGAAAAGTCTGAGATGGGTATTTGTGGAACATCTGGTTGGACCTCTACTTCTGGATTCTGTGTTCTTCTGTTTACTTCCATGGTTGCTTCAGCATTTTCTGGCTGTCCTTCCTAATGGGTTCCTATTGCTTCATTCTAAGGCTCCTGCACCACTGTCGGTGTGTCCTCTTTCATAGATTTTGCTTGGGGCTGTGGGATCTCTTCCTGGATCAGTGTTGATTCGACTGGGATGTCCTCCGATGATAGGATTTCGTCAATATCAACGATCTCTGCTAGTTGTTGCTCGTTGTCTTCCCATGTTCCTTGTGATCTAGTTTGAACCCTAGTTTGTTTGATTGTCTGGCTTGGTTTTGTGAGATTTGGTGGTGCCATACTGGTGTCTATCAGACGTTTGCTTGGTTCGAATAGCTCAGATAAGCTCTATGATATCACTCTATGCATTCAGGGTGCTATTTATGTTCCTCTATTCTTCTTTTGTGAATAGACTAACTATTTATGTGCTTGTGTGTTGTATGGGTGTGCCATGAAGCTTGTTGAGGACGCCTCCTACCTTATTCTATTAATGAACCATAAGTGTGGGTTCAATGCATCCACGGCAGTTTCATACCTTCCCTTATGGCTACTTTGCGATCGTCAATTGGCATGTTTAGTGCGACATCCCATCTGTCCTTTCCTTRCTTTAATTTTGCCTCATGTTGTCCTATCAGTGTGCTTTTGTTGACTCTCCTTTTCTCGCTTGTTTCCCTTTTTGATATGGTCGTTGTATTTTTCCTCACTAGTTTCATGTTTCATATGTGGCTTGTTCGTCATGCCGCGTGCTATTTTTAGGCTCTCATTTTTTTATTTTTTTATTTTTTTTACCCTTTACTGCGCGGTGGGTAGTCGACTATCCTTGTATAGATTCATTCGGCTCCTATTGATCAATCCTCTGAGGTATGCGCCTACTAGATCTTTCAACTGTATAGCTCCTCCATCCATGATAGCTTTTACCTCGTATGGTCCTAGCCAATGCATTCTCAGCTTCCCTGGGTGTTGCAACACTTTATTGTCATAGAGTAATACTAGATCTCCTTCCTTGAACATCTTTCTCTTGATGTATTGGTCGTGCCATGGTCTCTCGCTTTCTGTACTTGTCGATGGAATCCTTCCAAGATTTGGTCTTCCTCCATTGACAATAATTGATCCAGTCATTCCTGGACTGCACCTCGTTCTATCATTTGTGTGATAGTTGCTACACATAGACTGGGTATTAGAAATTCTAACGGCACTACTGCTTCTTGACCATAGACCAGTTTCAATGGTGTGTGGCATGTCAAATTTTTGCATGTGGTTCTATATGCCCATAGTATTGTTGGTACCTTGAGATCCCAATCGTCCATGTTGATGTTACATATCTTCGTCAGAGCGTTCTCTAGAATTTTGTTGAAGGCTTCTACCGTGCCATTAGCCTATGGGTGATACGGTGTGATTTTCTTGTGATGATATTTGAACTCTTCAAGCATCACTCAGATGGTGTTGTTGATGAAGTGTGTTCCTTGGTCACTCATCAAAATTCTTGGGCACCCAAATCTAGTAATTACCTGTTTGAAAAGAAAGTGGGCAGTTGTCTTTGCACTGCAATCTTTTACTGGTGTGGCTTCGACCCATCTTGTTAAGTATTTTGTTGCGGTGATAATATATCTTGCCCCTGTTCTCTTGGCAGGTGGGTTAATGGGTCCCACAAAGTCTATTGCCCATTTGTCGAATGCCTAAAGAGTAGTGGCATCTTGTCCCTTGTATTGGGTTTGCTGACCCGTTGACAGACATCACATTGCTGACAATAATATTTCGAGTCTCTATGTATCGTTGGCCACCATAATCTTGTACGTAGTACCTTCTGCACAATAGTTTTTCCTGCATAGTTCCCTCCTGCTATTCCTTCGTGAGCTTCTGCTAAAATTCTTGGTCGTTCGTGGTCTAGTATGTATCTTTGTAAGATGCTATCTACGCCCATTTTGTATAGATGCCCTGCGATCAACTGATAGTCGGTTGCGCGGACTACCAGGTTCTTCTTCTGTGTAGTGGTATATCCTTGTGGCACAGTACCTGTGCTCAAGTACTGGATGATCTCTGCGAAGTAATCGTCAGCAATCTGTACTGAGAAGAGTTGTGCATCTGGAAAGTTGTCTTCCAAATTCATTGGTTCCTCTCCATTTGTGACCCTCAATAGGTGGTCATGCCCTACATTCAGTTTTCCTGGTTTGACTATTACCTCGAAGTCAAATTCTTGAAATAAAAGTAACCATCGACAAATTCTCCCCCCCAACATTGGCTTGTTAACTAGATATTTCAGGGTTGAGTGATTTGTAAACGTCTTAAAGTGTTTTCCCAATAGGTAATGTATGTATTTCTGTAGTGTGTAAACCATAGCTAAGCCTTCTCTTTTCGTCGTGTTATAATTTTGTTCTAAGTCTGATAATTTCCTGCTTGTGAACGCTATCGAGTGATCCAAGTCTCTTGTTCTTGGTTGCGCTAAAATAGCTCCAAGTGCCATTTTTTATGCATCTACATGTACATGGAATGTCTTCTCCTAGTCTGGAAATACCAATATTGGTGCAGTGACCATATTTTCCTTCAAGGTATCCAGATTGTGTTGGCACTCGTCATTCCATTGATACTTGGTATCCTTTCTTAACAGTGTTTCCATAGGTGTTGTAATATGCGCGTAGCCTTTGATGAATTTCCTGTAGTATCTCGTATGTCCTAACGTTGCTCTTAGTTGGCGGACTGTTTTTGGTGCTGGTAGGTTAAAAATGACTGTGATTTTGGCCGGATCCACTACTAAACCCTGTTTGCATCCTATGTGTCCCAGTAGTATCCCAAATGGTGTTCCAAATATGCATTTCTTGATATTCATTGATATCTAGCACTGTCTGCATCGTTCTAGCATCAGGCATAAAACTTCCACATGGTTTTTTAACAAGCTATAAACCATCTAATCATCCAGGTATACTTCGAGAAATTGGTGGATGAATTCCTTAAATGCTACGATGACCACTCTGGATAATATCGCAGGTGCATTCTTCAGTCTGAATGGCATGACTATGTATTGATAAGATCCCCATTCTATCACAAATGTGGTCTTGTGTCTATCCTCTTGTGCTATCTTAATCTGATGATATCCTAAGAATCCATCGATGAATGAATAGGCTTTGTGTCCTCCTGCATTCTCGAGTACTTCATCCATGAATGGTGTGGGGAATGGGTCATGTAAGCATGCATCGTTCAACTTCGTCAAGTTGACGCATATCCTGATCCATCTTCCTTGTTTCTTGTCCTGTACTACCATCGGGATTATCCATTCTGATTCTTCGACTGGTTCGATGATGCTAGCCTCGAGCATCCCATCGATCTTGTCTTTAACTTTATGTTTGTATATGGGGTTCAATCTATATGGTCATTGTTTAATGGGTCTCGCATCAGGTCTAAGTGGTATCTTCGTTTCTCCTAATTCTTCAGCTATTACTTTCATCTCTATAAAGGTTATGGGAAAAACGTCGTTGTATTCACGCAACAATTTTGTGATGCTTTCTAGTGTCTGTTCATCCCAGTAATCTCCAATGTTGGCCATTTTCGGCTACTCAGCGGTCCCTATGTTAACCTTCTTGATCTTGATTGGCCCAAAGATGACCTATGATTCTAAGGTTGATCCTTCCACATCTCTCTCACCTTCGACTTCTTTGATCTGAATATTGCACGGATCATCTTCATCTGGTGCTTCCTCCTATACATGGTAGCATGACAACAGTTCCTTGACTGTCTTCTTATTCCACTGTTGGACCTCTGTGATAACTTCCACTTCTGATTCTGTAATGAATATGGCATCTTTGATCTATTTCAGGGTGGTGTCTGTGTTGGGGTTCTCATGCTCGAATGAGAAAATGACTGCAAAGTTCTGTTGGAGTGTCACCCATGTCGTGGTTCCTTTTCACATTTCTTGGTCTATATACCAATTTGCTGGTATGCCTTATAAAGTATGAATGAAGTGGTGAGACCATTCTTCTGGTGGCGTCATTTTCCATAGTGTTTTACATGCCTCTAGGTGTTCTGTTGGTATTCCTAGTCCATCATATTTTTGTCGGTTTTTCCATATATGTTCTACGTCGAACCTTATCCATAGTAATCGTTTGCATTGGTAACAATCTGTGATAGTCTCTTTGTGTGCACCCCACCATCTTGCGGGTGTAGCCTTTAGTGCTAAATCTAGTGCCAATAGTCTCTGGTTTTCTAATGCTTTGTCTTCATATTGTGTTAAGAAAGTTTCCAAATCATTTAGCCCGTGAAAATTGGGTGGTTCTCTTATTTCTGTGCCAAGCCATCTTACTACGCAGTCTATTCTTGCACACCTTCTTGTGGATACTTTGTGTATTCTTTGCTGCCATTTTTCTAACCCAGTGTCTGAGTCTGTTGTGCATGAAGTAATGCTCCACCAACTGAGTACCCCATCTGTAGTTGGGTTTATATAGTTAGCATCATGCACAGTTGTTCTGTACAATTGGATGATTTCATTTAGATCCAGACAAGTGGGTTCTACGAACCTCTCGCCTTCTGATGGTTCGAGTGGGGCTATAGCCCTGTAGTCTCCCGACTCAAATGTCATTTTTCTGATTTTCAATTTAACTATGGCCTGGTTGTCGAACGCCCAATCCAGACCAAGTAACGTTGGGTAAGGTGTTGTACCGTCTACTATTTCGATGACTTCAAACTCTGCCTTAGTGTGCATGCCATCCAGATCTACGGTCACTCCTTTCAGTCTACCTATTGGTAGGACTCTATGTTGATTGGCTAGTTTTAATTGAACAGTTGAGTATCCCAGTGTAGGTTCTCCCATGCATTGCCATGTGGTTTTTGGTAGTACGTTCACCTCGGATCCTATATCTAGTATAATATCTCCCATGTTGAAATCCCCAATGTTAGCATTGATTCTAAATTCTCTAATTGTTCTTCTTCTTGTGTGTAGGTGGTTGACAGTTTTCAATTCTGGCTTCTATTTCATCTTGCTGCTACATTTCTCTAGGATGTTTTGCAATACTTTGATAGATGAAGGATCACTTAAAATTTTGATGCATGATTGCAAAAAGTCTTTGATAGTACTTACTTGTTCCTTAGGTTGTGTTATGTTGGTATGTTCCAGTGGTGGAGGCATGTCATATTTCGAAGCTTCCTTGTTCTGCTGTGAAATCAGCGCTATGTATTCCTTCTGGAATTCTTGTCGGGCTTCTGTAAAGATATCATTTTTCTTTTGCGCGTTGAACTGCTTCTTGGGGTCAGGGTTCTTCTTTACCCATTGGTTCTACACCGGGCCCTGTCGAACTGCGTCGTTTCCTATTTTTGTTCCCCCTCGAGTGACTATGTTAATGTTTTGTCTATCATCCCTTGCTTCAGTTGAAATCCACTGAACATTCTGGTTGTTTTGGTTCCCTTTTTCCTGGATCTTTACGAGTAGTGTCACACATTCCTCTGTATCGTGGTCTGAGGCGTGACAATACATACAGGTCGCTGGTGGTAGTGGGCATTCCCATGCATAATGTCCTGGTTACTGGCAATTGTGACATGTGACTGGTCCTCTCCCATGTCTAAAACCTCCTCTGGCTCGTCCTATTCCTCTATAGGCTGCACGATCACCTCGTGGCGCGTTATATTGTGGTCCCTGATTATACTGTGTGGTATTGTACTGGGGCTATGTTGGGTTGTACTACGGTTGCGCATTATTATAAGGTTGTTGCGTAGTATTATATTGTTGTTGCATAGTGTTGTATGGTGCTAGGGCTTGAGTGAACTGTGGTGTTGCCTGCCCAGTCATCATTTTTGCATGTAACCTGTATGCGTCTTAGGCTCTTTCCCACATCAACTCCATAGTTATGCAATCTTTGTCGTCATGGTTGACTGACTTGCAAAAGGTGCAATATGAGTTTGTTGGGATTGTTTGGTATTTTTGCATCATCATGCAATGGTAAGGGTCGTGACCCAGCTTCTTGTAGATTTCACACCATAATCCCCCCTGTGGTAGCGGGTTTGGCATCCCTATTGCCCTATTGTGCGAACATTGGACATTCATTTTTGTGGTGTCCTTCTGTCCTACATGTGGTACACCAAACGACTTCTCGTTTGTCCTTGTTCTTATTCTGGTTTAGCTAAAATGTTAAKTTCTTCARATCCTCTTTTAGTTCTTCAATAGTCGGGTCCATTTGTTGGTATTGATTCTCTTCCAATTGCAAGGATGYCTGCAAAGCCTCCGCTTGTGTCTGAAACTTTTGTTGTCCTAGTGGATATTTTAAGTGTGGCAATAGTGAGTTGACAAACATGTGTCGATGTTGCATCTCTGTCATAATGTATTTTAACTTCCCTTTTAATCGCTTGAATMTTTGATCAATATCCCATACCGATTMTCCTGGTTTTTGTCTTATCTCAATCATCTTGTTCATTTACTGATCCTCTGAGCTCGGCTTCTGGAACTCATTTATTAATAGTTTCTTAATGTCGTCCAGTTTCCTTGTCATCTCGAGAGCACTATTTGTGTCTAGACTCATGTACCATTCTAGTGCACGGTCTGTTAGCGTGAACGCTAGCTACGCAAGTTTGGTGTTGTTATCAATAATATGCTTTGCTTCCCATATCTTGGCGCAAATGAATAGATGTTTCTCAGTGTCTTGTGTTGCTTCTCCTCGAAACTCTGGTAATCTGATAGTAGGGTCGTGTCCTGCCATTCTGAGTACTAAACTACTGCCTCCTCCGCGCGGTGTGGATACTTGACTAAGATTACCTAAACTGGCTCCTCCAGTTGTCATTCCTTGTGTAGATGTACTTCATGTTGTTGGACTTCCTCCGAACTTTGGTTGCCTAAATGGTGGTGTTCTCTGTGGTGTATTGGTCGTACATGGGTTTATGGGTTCCACATTGACATTGATATGAAAGGGGTGGTTGTCTTCTCCTCTCATTCTTGGGCCTCTTGTTTTCCTCTCATAGGTGGCGCACAGGATTTCCTCAATCTACTCCACAGCCTGGAGATCCTCTACCTCTTCCTCATCGATCACCAAGCCCTCCCTTTCGGCTATGGATATCTTCTTGGTGTTTATCTTATATTGGTAGGGTGCTCTGCTATGTGTTTTTCCTAATGACACCAAGATCCACTTGAGCTGGTCATCATCCATTGAGATCGGGTCCATGGGTTCCTCCTCCTTCTTCTCTTTATCCTACCCTCCTTCCATTCTTCCTCTTTCTGTCAGTGCTTCCCCCTTCCCCCATGTGCACAGGGAAGTCTAATTGTCTGATTCCATTGTCATTACACCTTTTTTATATAGCAATATCTTGATAGAAGTATACAAGGATCGAATATACCTCCCTCTGGGTCCTCGTAGAAATTCTTTCTCGGTTGCACTGTATGAATTTGTTGTATCTACCGCAAACTCTATGATGAATCCTGCCACAATACTATGGAGCCAAAAGTCTACTGCGTGGGTGAATTTGTTGTTCACCTTCTGTAGCTACTGAATCTATACTGGAGTCCAATATAGCTATTGAATCTGGTTCGTTGGGTGATTATCCATTGGCCTTAAGATCCACTCCTATAGTAGATGCAGAAAATCACAGAAAAATATTTTGTGTAAATCCGTAAACACGTATTTATCCAGGTATCTGCGTGGTGTGATTCTAGGGTTTCTATTGTCTTTGTGTGCAAACTCTAGCTCTTTAGTTCTCAACCAGCCCTTGATTTCTTCTCATGTGGGATTCCAAGGTCTCCACATTCCCTTCTAATGGCTCATTGCTTCTGCGATGGTTCTTGTCCACTCTATCTCATCTACTCAGTCCTATATTGTGCCTCTTGTCCCAGCAACAGAACCATTTGTTGGTATTTAATCAACTCCCTTCTCAAGTTATCTGAGTTATTGACCCAGGGTTCATGTCATTCAGGGTTCCAACAAATCCTCTAACTATCGACCCTCCTGGTAAACCAGAAGGCAACACAGTACCCGAAACGTACTACGTAGTCTCACCCGAGATAGCTATAGATGGTTGACTATAAGACTCGGGTGTTTACAGTCTAGGACAGAGTAGGGGATAAAGGGTTTCTTGATCAAGGCCCTGTTCTGTGAATTGTTACTGTAATCTACTTGTTCCTAGGAATCGTATGTGTATAACTCAAAATATAAAAAGATTCTAATAATGCATTTGGTTATTCCTCAATCATAATCATCTATTGCTTTAAATATATGAAAACATTCAACACATTACATAGATATTACCATGGTTCACCCCTCTTGGGCTATGTCCACAAATATTTGGCTCTTGGCTCTTTTATTATGGTATTTCTTGATTTCCTTGCACCGCGTGCTTACAGTTCTCCGCAAAAGTGGGTAAGATCTATGTGAGGTGAACTAGATCGCACCAGGATCTACATCCTGTGGTATAATCCTTATTCCCTCATATCTTTCTTGCTCAACATCTTACAACACTTGGTTCATACAACTCAAAACCCTTCACATATCGCCAACAGCAATACTCGGAAAAATCACTCAATAACAGTCGTAATCCTCACAAAAACTAATCTAAAATCAACAACCCTATATGATACTTTTGTATCTATATTTATACATTTCGAGCTCTTCATCCACTTACAGAATATTACCAAAATCCTAACCCTTCTTATGCTAGATTTTTCTCCCATGCACATGTTATTCTTCCTCCAGCTGTCGCTTTCCTCTGTGCATGCTTTCTTGCATTCGTGTGTGTTGATCTTTTTCCATTTGTCACTTCAGTTTCCTACATGCTTTCTTTCCCATGATCATCCTTCTTTTCATTTTGGCCTAGTGCCAACACACTCCAATGGGCAACCGTGTTGCAGAAGACAGGCATTTTAGGTCTAATGGACCTACCACATTTTGGCAGGGGTCAACATGCAACAGCATGCGTCAAGCAGTTGCTAGCAATCACACATGGTGGGGACATCTGGTTGGACAAGCTCGTGTCGATAGGCGTAGAGATTATCACGAACATAACAAGATTTCCAACTCAGGGCATGGATCTTGCACAGTTTCTGGATGACAAATCCAAGGAGAAAGCGCTAGCAGAAGACATGAAGAAAAAGTATGGCACTGACAGGGGAACTAGAGGAATCATTATCAAGAGGATCAATGATGCCGCAACACAACTAGGTGCGAAGATATTAGCCTGCAAGTTGCTAAGAAAATGTCACAGGGAGGAAGTCCTAGCTGGATTCATTGCAATTACAGCTCAGTGCGCAGAAGGCACCTCAATGAGTTGGGCATCGTATCTCTTGAAGCTATTCTTGGTTGACTACAAGGATGCGTAGGATCTAGGAATAGAGTTCCACTATTCATAGTTTATCACACTAATAGCCTTCATGGGATGGAGAGACCCAAGGTACATCATTTTTGGCACTAGACCTAAACCCAATCAAGGGGAAAGATATTTTTTGCTCAGAGCCAAGCCAAAGGCCAGGAGCCAAAAGGCGAACAGGTCTATCTTTGAAGGATACCTACATGACCTACAAGAATCCATCTCCAAGATGTGGAGAATAACACCAGAAGTTATTGCGCAATATGGGGACATCGCCAACTTCCAGGCCACATGACATACAATGTGGATACAGGCAAGGAAGGATCTGGATAAACAGTGGTTGCAAATGTGCTATTGTTTCACAAAGGGGGACATCGACATGGTCATCAGCGAATGGGATGATGAGTGGAAGATTCTTGACCTTAACCAGGAAATACTGAAAAGAACAGTAGAAGAAGAGGTAGGGCAGGGACAGACCCAGCCAAAGTAAATTCAAGTGCCCAAGAGATGAAGAATGGGCCAGGGAAAGACAACATAAACAAAAGAAGGGCCAATGAAGACAGGGACCCAGAACAGAATGAAAGACAAGACACAGTCGGCCAAGGATCAGTAGAAACAAGACAAGCATGCGCAAGAGACTGCAGTAAATCCCAACCCACAAGAACTGGGGGGAAACAACAGGCTATCCACGTAGACAGGAGGTGCACGCAAGAAATAAAAGGCACAAAGAACACCACCAGAGTATACGATCACAGATGATGATGGGGAAATGATAGCCTGAATGGTTCAGGATTGTCTATCTAAGGGCTTCGACCATGCTGCACACCACAGGGATAGGATTGAAGAGAAATTTGGAGACATGTGGAATCACCTCAAGCAAATTGGGGAAGGACAGCCAATAAGAAGTAAGGGACTCAAACCATTAGCACCATAGACAGAAGGAAGAGTGCAAGAAGAGGAACGAGAGTCAGTCCAGGAAATACTGCAGCTGCACGTAACATTCCATATCAACCCTAGTATGTTGTGCATGGATGAAATTGTGGGGCAGACACCCTTGAAGGACTTAATCCAAATTCAACTTCTGTTGACGAGGATACCATCAGGGGCACTACACAAATTGTAGGTCAGTGTAAACCATGAGGTATAGTCTCGTGCGCGCAAATACTTAACTGAATTGAAGCAAGAAACAAAGAAATGGGAGGCGTTGGAAATTGTCTATGAGAAGGCTAAATCTGAGACCCAAGAGGAAAGGGACTGCATAAAAGGATTGGAGTAGAAAGTGGTAGGAACTTACGAGAATATCCCACAGGCCACACAGGGAGATGAAATCACAACAGTAGAAAATACTGATCAGATTACGCAGGCAATCGATCAATATCAGAAAGAGATCAAGAATATTCAAGAACATCTCATACCAACCACTCCACTAGCATTCAAGGAGAAAAGGAAGTAGGTAGCAACAGCGCAGCTGCAGGAGATAGAGAAGCAGGTCAACACAACAGTTGACTTGTTTGATAAAGAAACGCAGCTTTGGACTAGATTGGAGACGGATCAGCAGGTCCAACAGTGGGACAAGAAGGAAGAAAGGATCAAATCAATGATCCAAGAGCTCAAGCAGAATCAGAAGACAACACCAATCACAGAACGCATCAAAGGGATGGAGGACACAAAGAGATTGCAGAAAGAGTTAATTACTCCGCAAACACAGAAACTAGAGCAGCAGGCTCAAATGGAAGCACTACAAGAGTGGGTAACAAAAGTCCTGGCACAAGCAAGGGAATCCAAGGCACAGATAGCACAAACCTAGGCAGAGTGCATGGAATTGATCAGTGAGTAAATTGTAGTCCGGATAGTGGACACACTCAAGGAGAAGACTACCAAGGCACAGACACAGGAAACAACACTCAACGAAAAGTTCCAAGTGATCACGAAGGAGATCGAGGAGGCACACAAAGATTAGGTAACTTGGGATGAGCCACATGTTAGTGTTGGGGACCTGTTGGAGGCAGGTTAAAGGCCAAAGTGGAAAATCATGGCATTTTGGGAAATAAATCATGCATGAGCAAAGCAACAGCTGGAAGAGACAACAGTATGCATGCATGCAAGGGAAAGCAACAGCTGGAAGGAAAAACAGCATGCACGCACGAGAGGAAGACCTAACAACAATAGGGTTAGGGTTTTGGTAAGGTATTGTAAATGGTTGAAGAGCCCAAAATGTATAAATAGTGATACGTAGGTATCATAGGGGGTTGTTGTCTTTTGTGTGGTTCGGTTCAAGTAGCGACAGATTACTATTATGTTATTGTAAGTTACGCATGAGTTGATGCGATATGGAACATTTTACTGTAAGACCTATTTTGTATAAGTTTTTGAGCTAAAGAGGACAAGGGAGGGTATATATTGAGGGTTAGATCACAAGTTGTGAATCCTGGTGTGATCTAGTCCTCTTCATATAGATCTCACCCGACTGAGAAGAGTTGTAAGCGTGTGGCGCTGTAGATGCGAACATAATATAATAAAAGAGTTGAGAGCCAAATCTTTGTGGACGTAGCCCTGGGAGGGGGTGAACCACGGTAACATCTGTGTTATGTGATGAATGTTTGCATATCTTATTGCTTGAAGCCTTTATCATTGTGTTGAATGAATGAGTTATTCTATTGCTTGTCTAGTGCTTTTGCGATATTAAGGGAATAAGCCTATGGATCTACTGCATAAATCGTGAATAACAGTATGTTGCATTTACAAGTCATAATAGTGGTTCAATATTTAGCTCGCTTATCTCCCACTCAATCCTAGGCCATAAACACCTGAGTATTACAGCCACCCATTAAATCTATCTCGGGTGAGACTGTGCAGCGCATTTTGTGTGTTGTGTTGTCTTCTGGTTTACCAGGAGGGCTGATAGTTTTAGAGGCTTTGTTGGAAACCTGAGCAAACATGAACCTTGGGTCAATAAACTTAGATAGTATAGGAGAGAAGTAACCAACAAACTCTGTGGGGGTTCCTTTTTCGTAAATTTAGTCCCTTGGGCCCGAAAAAGGGTTAAACTTATACCTAAGAATACTCTTCTAGCGAACCGAAGTTCCTAGATTATACCTGTGCTCGTAAAATTGACCGTCTAGACCGAAAAAGGGGTAAACTATTGTCGGACAGATGTGCCTTCGAATTTTATTTTGGCAAGCGTCAAGGACAAAAAGATGGCTCGACAATATTTTCTTGTTTAGAGAGTCTAAAAAGGGCTTTAAAGAAGACTCCAAGCGGTTAATTTTCTCAGTTAATCTAGACAAGATTGAAAAGCATAAATGTAGTCTCGTCGGATGTTGCTTTTAGATCTCAAAGTGAGCTTGAAAGACAACAAAGTATGCTCATTTTTTGGGAGTCCCGAGGGTGAGGCCAAGGGTGATGATGCATAAGGAAAATGAGGCTCAATATCGTAATCATGACAAGACTAGCAAGGACTCCCAAGCCTAAAGTCATTAGAGACAATATGGACGCCAAGAAGTAAAAAGGATCTATCTAGGGCATCCATTTAAAGGTAGGATCTACCACCTAATCATGACACTTCTAAAACAACAATGATGGTTATGTGTCGCACTTCGGTGGGATCGATCCTATGGCAAAGCAGAAAAGACAACAAGATGCAAAAAGCGGAGGTGGAATCCTAACTTATATGCAAAAAGTTGGAAAAAACAACCTTTACCAAAGGGCCTTTAGAAGTGACCCATCTCCCAAAAAGGTTACCAAACCAAAAGTGAAGTGCATCGTAACATCCAATAAGAAACTCAAGAACCACACTAAATGATTTTCAAGCCAGAAAAAATTGACAAAAGGGTTCAAAAAAATGGCAAAAAGGGCCAAAAACTCTATAAATAGAAGTTGACAACTCATTTTCACCATTGCAATTTGAAAATTAACCAAAAGGTAAAAAACACCCCTTTGCTAAAAGAGTTGATTCTGGGAGCTTAAGAGGATGAAACAAACCTCCGCTCAAACCAAGTAAGTATAAACTCATCCCTCTTGTATTTCTCTTCTTCAATTATGCATTGTTTTTAGTTTTTTTTTTTGGGGGGGGCACTCTCCTAAAAAAGGGCGGCCCTACATGTACACAGGTTCTCCAAGGACAGCCCACGTACATATGTAGGCAGAAAATGGTCTACCCACATATGTACGTGACTATGTCCAAAACAGCCTACGTACACCATCAAAATTATGGAAAAATAAAATATTCAAGAGTTAACTCCCCCATGAACTTGTCATGTAATAGGATGTATGTCCACTGGAGGGAGAGGGAACACGAGGAGATCGATATCTTGGTCGATGAAGACCCTACTGCCATTGTCACATTAAAACAATGTGGGCTATGGAAGTTCTACCAGTGTCCGCTTATGAGGGCACAAGCCAGGATTCTAAATGCCCTGGTGGATTACTGGTGTTAGCGATAATTCTTGTCATGGGTTCGAGAAGCATTCGGGTCCGCTAGTCACACAAAGTGGTCAAGCGCAACTCAGAAGAATTCTTGTTTTTTCCAAGTAGCATATCAAGCAAGCGTGCGAAGTTTTTTCTATTTGCATCTGAGATCCGTCCACGAAGTATATCAATGGTTATCGAGATCTCGGAGTTGCCAATTTACTCGACATTTAGAAGCAAAGAAGTCCCTTCTGTTTGGAGGCTAAATATAGGTCGTTCGATCCAGGGGCACGTGTCGCAAGGGTTGGCCATCTCGGCGTTTCTCCCGTCACAACTTCAACACTCAAAGAGCAGCTTCGTTATTTCGCGAGACATGAAGTGCCAAGAGCATCCGAGAACTCGGGCCCACAGAAGTGCCGAGAAGATCAGAGTCGTCCTTCAGCAGAGACACGTGGCGAGAGATCCTGCAGAGTCGAGGATCAGGGAATTGAAAGTCCCGCTCACATAGCAACAGGAATTGCGATATCCTGACATGCGATTTCCCGACGGGGTTGAGGATTATAGTGAAGTACAAGTGGCAGGCTATCGCGAGTCCGGAGGATGCGTACTCGTTGACATCGCGAACGTCGAGACTCCGATGGGGGGGGTTTGGCTGCAATCACGAGGGGATAGGTCATATGGATCATGTTTTATCCGTTAAGGTCTAGCTCCTAGGAGAGGGAGCTCATCGCATATCGGAATATTGGAGATCCTGGATGCAAGGAGTTCATGCATATCGAACTCGTGAATCCTGAATCCCTGAAATCCCAAAACACTCATCACATGCCTCCTTGCCGCCACGTCCTATTCCCATGTCACGCCAACTCATATTTTCTTCCCGACCCCTGTGTCTCATACACCCGGCTCGTACACTTGCCCAAATCGTTTTCCTTCTGCCCATCCGTCCACATGGCCTCTCCTCATCCCATATCTGCATCAAGCGTGTCCAACTATCCCTGCCTCGTCACCGTCCGTTCGCCACTTCTTGTCAAATCTCCCAGTTACCACGAAGGCCTCCACGTCCTGTTGATGCAGAGTCAACCGGGGTCTTTCCCAATTTCAGTGAAGCAGTTATTGCGGTAGTTGATGGTGGTTGAACATCGTTTCCTCCATATATGGAAAGTCCAGAATTGACCGTAAGCTTGTCAATTCTTTCATAGGTCCTTTGGAGCGTGATTGCATCTGATTGAAGTTCACGACTGTCCAGAGACTGTATGCGCAGTAAGCATGCAGACGTAATGTCTTCAATGCGATGTCTCGAGTTGGCTGTTGGGGGCTTTGTTTCAAGTATATGTAGGCATTTTTGCCACTTTTGTAAGCATCGATGGTTGAGCAGAGCTCCGGGTTGGAAAGTTTTAATGAAGCATTGTTGTTCTAGATATATATGAACTTTGGATACTTCTTGCCTTATGAATGCCAGTTTCTTTCATGTCTTTGTTTACACTGTGTTAGAGTAGCTCGTAATTGGAGGATCCAGTCGAGCTGTAGCTATTATAGGATGACGTTGTAATGGATCACTGTAATAGTTACGGAGCCTCTAGTCAATTCCTATGATTTCTTTGATGCTGAATGACTTGGAATTGGAGGATCCAGTCAAGTCCTTTATTTAGTTTCTCGAAGCCCCGAAACCAGGAGGATCCTGCTTTCAGAGTTTTTCCTCTACAAACCGCCACAAGCCTATCACCCATAGCTGTTTTTTCATCTTCTCCTAAGTCTTCCACCTGCTCATATTTTAATCAACCCATTGGCTGAAGTTAGGATTCCAGACCTCCTATGTTCCTTACATACCAGACTCAGTCCCTGAGTTAGAGTGATACCTCCTAGAGCCATTATCTCCATTTGATCACCCTTTATAAACAAATAGTGACATAAACTGATGGGCGTTGGGCTCTGCTCCTACAAGAAATCCAGGAGTGACTTCTGACGCTAACATTTCTAGCGTCGTTGCCGGGACGAAATTGAAGATTTTCCCTGGGTAGAACGACATTGAGCCTCTGAATCCGAAGGTGCGTCGGATTATCGGAGCCTTTCAATATTGCTAAGCTGCACCTGGCGACTCCATTGTAACGACTTCGCTGGGAAGAACTTGCTCTGTTAATTGTGGCTTTCAGAGGCAAGCATACACGGTCTCATCCATAGCTGCCTCTAGCTACACCTGAAACAGATCCAGAGGCGGTGCTCAGAAAGGGAAAGGCCTCTGAGGAAGAAGCGTCCATCACTGAACCAAGTAATCCACCATACCCTTATGTTGGAGCCCCTTTTTCTCCTCCTCAGATTTTTGTCAGGCCTATCTCTGCAGTTTCCCATTTCATAAATTTTGTGAGTGTTCCTGTTGAGTTTTCCTCTCCTGGTCTGGGACCATAGGGACAAGACTTTGTCACTCCCCTCTCCCCTGAAGCTATACCTTGGCGTAGACCCAGGGCCGCAGAAGATTTCCCCACTCCTGTGCAAGGAG
The DNA here is from genome assembly GCA_009831015.1 of Picea engelmannii. Taxonomy (NCBI): domain Eukaryota; kingdom Viridiplantae; phylum Streptophyta; class Pinopsida; order Pinales; family Pinaceae; genus Picea; species Picea engelmannii. Next base: position 704,653 of record ML782988.1, read on the forward strand.
GAGCACCTGCTGACTGGAGCTCGGTAGCCTATTCCTTGAATCACCTCTTGTTTCCCACCCCACTCTGAGATTTACCCTCCATAACCCCTTTTCGAACTCTGTCTCCTCCAATTTATCCTCCACCTGACATCCCTATGGCTGGTGCTAATCCCCCTCTGAATAGAATGGACGCCATAGTCACTGCCAGATACGCTCCCTTAGTTCTTCCCCATCCTATGAATCCTCTCCCTGCTGGAGATTACCTGAAATACATGCCCAAGTTCACTGGGGAAGGAGACATAACTGCCGAAGAACACCTGGTTGCTTTCTACAGTTATGCAGACAACCTCAATATTGAAAATGAAGATGTCTGGATGAGAGTTTTTGTCCAGAGCATGGATGGTGAAGTGAGGAAGTGGTTTAGAGGATTGGTCCTAGGATCTATTGCTGGGATTGAGGCTCTGGATAGTGCTTTCCTGAGGCAGTGGGGAAATAGGAAGGATTTCATATATTACATGACTGAGTTTGGGTCTCTGAAGAAAATGGAAGGAGAGTCGGTCTCTGACTTCTCCAAAAGATTCAATAAAATGTATAATGATATCCCTGCATAGATAAATCCCTCCGAAGCCTCTGCCCAAATTTCCTATGTTGGTGCATTTGACCCTGATTTCTGCCTTTTGTTGAGAAAAAGAAGAGCCACCTCCTTAGCCCAAATGCAATATGCGGCCATAGAAGTGGAATCCAATGTATTAGCAGCTGACAGACTGAGGAACAAGGCCGACGCGAACAGAAGAAAAGGAAGGTCAGAGGCCTCAACTTCTGGATCATTGGTGCCTCACCCTCAAGTGGATGAACTGACCAAGATGGTGAAGTCTTTGTCTGCAGATATGGAGAAGATGAGGATGGAAGGGAGGCAGACGTATAAAGGCCCTCAGATCGCTGAAAACAAGGGAGGTTTCAGGAGGCCAAATAATTTTACTCCCCCGAATGTGCAGAAAGAGAAGGGAAGAGACAGAGAAGACCAGAAGATTCAGGCCCCTTTTCAAAACAATTTTGTGACCAATGGGGGAGAAAGAGAATCAGAGGAGCATGATCCTGAAATCCACTGCGTTGGAGACACTCCTCCTTTTACTCATCTCACTTAATATACATACGAGGAGTCTCTCATGAACAGCCATCTTAATGAGCTAAGCAAGGGAGACAAGGCTAGTGGCGGTCGAGGCAGGTACAACCTAAGGTCCGATAAAAAGATGGCAGCGCCTGATATTCCTCAGCAGTCCATTAGAGCAGAGAGACCTGCTAATGAAGAAGCAAATGGTCACAGAGGTAAGAAAGTTCAACCCCCCTCTCCCATCGCCCATAATCATGTTCCTGAAATAAAATAAATTCCAAAGCCTACACCTTCTTTTAATTTTGAGCATGAGATTCAAAAGATCAGAATCCCTGTGCCCCTCACTGAGATTATTAAACATGACGAATTTAAAAAACGCTTCTCTGATATTTTACAGTTCGAAGCCTCATGCCTTCCCTCAGACTCCATAAACCTTCAAGACGAAAAGCCAGCAGTTGTCCTAGGTCCCATGGTAGAAGATAGAGACGACTCATCCCCTCCCTTCTACACATCCCTGAACATACATGACAAAGTGCTGCACAACTGCTTGATGGATTCG
>ML782988.1:740905-758934 GCA_009831015.1 Picea engelmannii
TGACTGCCATCACAGCCTTGGGCAATTACAGAGCGCTAACAGAGGGGATGTGAAACGGGTAGAGTTTCACTGTTCTTATGTCTAGATGTGGAATGAGACCCCAACACATCCTTTTATATGACAAAAGGATGGTTATTTGGTTGGGTTACGGGCTATAGGTGGTGGATTAGTTGGGAAACTACCCAATAGCCCGTAATCTCAACGAATTCCTTGGAACTTTTTATTTTTTGCAACTTTTGCAACTATACGCGGGTTGTAGTGGTGTAGCATGCATACGTACGTGGGTTGTAGTGGTGTAGAAAGCGTATGTACGCGAGCAGTATTGGTGCAGGGCGCGTACATCTTCAAAAAATGGGTTTTTAAGAAGAGCAATTAAGTGATGGCTTGGAAAAAATTGCAAGTAAGAGGGCCAAATGCCAGGTATGCATATGTAGAGCAATTTAGGGTTATAACACTTGGGCCTGAATCACCATCAATGGGGCAATAATGGGATATCTTATCCATGATCTTTACAGAAATATAAAAACGGGGATTTTTTACAGGGTATCTAAAGTTATGTACACCTACTTTATTTACAAATGAATCCTCTTCATTTACCTCTTCAGAGAGGTTGGCAACAATGGAAGATTTTCCTTCCATGAATTGTTTTAGATGCATATGTTGTTCAGGGATGACAACCATGTCCAGAAGGGTTGCATCTGCTTTGATGTTGGCCAACTGGTTCAGAATATTGTATTTGGAAGAGGGGAGAGGGGAGGTAATTCCTTGATTGTCAAGAAATTTAGGAACATGGACAGTGGCAGCCGGTGAGGATGATCTCGGGCTAGAAGAGTTCTGGGGAGGATCATATTTTCCTTTGGGAGCGTAGGACTTGTTCCTAGTATTGATGATCATGACATCTTCTGGCTCTGCAAAATCTAGGACAATGATGGTAGTTTATGGTCTTTTACCAAAGATCTTTTCTCTGGTGCTCTTCCTTACCTCACATGTGGCTTCCTCGTGGTGTTCCTCGCAAAAGTCACACCAACTTCGAGGCAAGATAGCTTTAGGCTGAAAATTATTTTCAATTGGATTTCTAAAGGGGGGTGCAGAAGAGGATGAAGCTTCAGGGGTGAGAGGGGAGACATTTCATTTTCTCTCATACACTATCATATGATTATTCATGTCTTGGACTAGCTGTAAGAGGGCGGACATGTATGTATGTTTAAATTATTCTCCCTGAGGAAGACATGTTCTTTCAAGTTGTTCCTCATACTCTAAAAATGTATGCAGAGCGGAACCGAGGTTATCAATGGATTTTTCCTCAAGCTTATGATGATATGGGGAAGGTAATGCATTGTATTAATGCATGAAAGCGGCTTGGTTCTAAGGTCGAATGAGTTCAGGGATTTGATTGTATAACTTAGTGAAACACAAGTTGAAGGAATTTATGGTTTCACCATCCTTATAGGTAATGTTATTGTACTCCCGTAACTACTCAGCTGGGCTTTTAGATTTCCCATAAGTGGACTTGAACCAGTAAACTAACTCCTCCCAAGTAGACAGAACCTTAGGAGGAAGGTCAAAGAAATCGTTCGTGGCCTTTCCTTCCAAGGAATTGACGAATAAGCACATGCAAGTATCATTGTCACTGGCTCCTATGTTGTGACAAGCATTAGAAAATGCCGCCAGGTGTTAATTTGTAGTGACAATGTTATTCCTCAAAAACATAGGAAGATGCTCTTTGAATTTAGGAAGTGGACGAGTAGCAGGTGCTAGGTTAAGAGGAGAGGAAACATGCCACGGTGTGGTTGTGGCATCTTCTTCAAACTGAAAAATCCCATACTTTTTAATGACTTTCATGGGATTGGTGGTAGATTGGACAGGGATATGGTGACTATATAAGCTACCAATCACTTACGAGGTTGAATACTAAGAGGAGGAAGCACTTCCAGTGCCACCAGAGACACCACTATATGTCATCTTGTGGATGATAGGTAAGGGAGAGAAAGACGAACTAGATGAATCAGACAAAGTCCTCCTTAGAGCACTTTGTTGGGTAGATAACACAATGTTCCTTCTTCCTATTTCAGTAATAAGATTAATTTCAGGTGATAATCCTATTCTTCTCCTAGAAACACAAGAGTCTAAGGACATGAAAGGAAGGCCAAAGCTGAAGTAACAAGAAGGTTATTGTTGATTTCTAGGTTGTCTACGTCTAGCTTCCCAACGTTCTTGGGCACTAATATCGTTCAATTGTTGCCCATGAATGATTAAGCTCAACCTGAGTATTAGCAGTGTCTAAAATGGTGTTAAACATATTCAAAGCAATGTTGGCCTGATCTTGAAGACCAGGCTCAATATTGGGATGCCTTGCAACATGTATATTCATTAAGAAATAAAACAGTCAAAGATTCAATAACAAAAAAATAGATGTATTCGATGCTAATCAAGCATAAAAATTAACAAGAGAGATATTGAAGATCTCCCCAATATGGTCACCAAATAAATGTTGAGGAAAAGATATGAAATGATCTTACTCAAGCATTTTCATATCCTTCTTGGCTAAATCAAGATAGACGGGAATATCACCCTATGTTTATAGCCATCAAAATTAATATCCTAACTCACAAGTATCGATTACAAGTTCTTAGGCTGGTTTTTTTATAAATAAAAGCTCGTTGAAAAATTCATTATTTATGTGATTTTATGAACATAACAGATGCTGAAATAAATATAGAGACAGAAGTAAATACACCAAGTCAATAATCAAAACAAATGAGACATAAAGCAATCCTTTATTTCATTCCAATTCATCAAAGAATCATTCTCTTTAAAAAAAAAAAATCTTGAGGAAGTTTTGGACCAAAGTCAAACTTAGATGTCCCCAATGAAACATACAAAAGGATTTCTGACAGAAAATAAAAAAATTGAACTTTAAAAGTTGGATCAGCTTGCCACAGATTGTTTTCCACTCGACTCTGCACAATAGCCTTTGTCATTCATGAAATTTAATTCATAAACAGACAAGTCTACACAGACTATCAAAGACAGATCAACAACTTTGAAAAACAAGGATCTGAATGATGTAATTCAGCCATGAATCTTGTTGTCTACAATAGGACCTTGATATCATAAAAAATAATTAGGCTTCTAATGAATTAAGGAATAAATGAAAACTGAATTATCTCAACAAAAACTCACGAGCAAACCTTATATGCTTCTCCTTCTATATCTCCTTATGTTCCCCCCTTTCCTTTTGCCTTTAAGAAAATTAGAATTGGTTGAAGTAGTTGAACTACTTCCTTAGTTAAGTTAACTAAAACTCAACCAACTTTTTAGTTAAGGGGAAAAGTAATAAATCATAATAAGGGTTTTAAAATAAATAATAACTAGTAGGTGGGACCCCTTGTGACTCCCTTTAGCTTTTAACAATTATAAAACAACTAGTTAATCAAACAAAACATCCCTCCTTGTGACTCCCACCATCACATTCATATTTGACAGTTTATCTCAATGATAATTGAAATTATTTCCAAAAATATATTACCCATATATCCAAAAATTAGTGTGTTGTCCAAAAATTCAGAAGTCAATTGTTCTAACCAATTAATAAATAAAACTTAAAATCCATATTTTCTACTCTGGGAGGCAATCTTTCCCTTCTTGTTGTTGTCACCTTTTGATCTCTTTGAATTTTCCTTGGGTTGTATGGAGCCTTTAGGCCTAATCTCATTGATCACATGAGAGCAATCATCTCTCAAATGCATGTGGGAGGGCACAGATTTATCAGAGTCATTTGAAGGTGAGGAAGGGGCAGCAATGGATTTTCCTTTGTCAGAGGCATGGTGGGCCTCAGTTTTCAACCTTTTGCTTGCATGGGAAGACTGAACTGGTGAGTGGATAGGGGCAGCTTCGAAAATGTGATTGATAGGCGGAGGAGCAGGTAAAGACAAGTTAGGCCAGCCACGATGTTGGGAGACTGTCGGGTGGACAATCTCTTGCCATCTATCATTTTCGGGAACTTCAAGTTGCAGTGAGACATGAGGAGACACGGGGATACGAGGGACCTGTGGGGCTTGGAAGGGAGGCCTTTCAGGCCTAGGTTGGACCATTCCTTGCCCAATCCAGTTAAAAAACCTAGCTTGCAATAGTTGTCCTAACTCTTGCGAGTCTGCATCAAAGTGTATAGAGAATCTTGGCCTTCTAGGACCCCTGTTCCAATTACCTCTTCATCGGTTACCCCTGCCATGGCTACCTCTGCTGAAAAATCTCATTCCAGTATGCATAATTGATTAGCAAATAGTTTCTTTAACAACCATACATGACAACTCTTTTTAAATATGAAATAAAATTTGGCTCATCAATATATCATACTCATGCAATCCAATCCATGCAAATTGTTTAATAGTTGTCAATGAGCAGGGGGTGAACAAGGGTTTTGGGATATGCGAGGGGTTGTAGTGAGCGAAAAAAGTGTTAAAATGATGGGGGAAAGATCATGATTATTGCTTACATACATCAAACAATCAAATGTATCGTAAACCAAAAGAATATATCACTCTAATTCATCCTTGTGCGATATCTTTAACTGTCATAATACAGAGTTTCCCTTAACTGTAATTAAATTTTAGGAATAGGGAGTGGATAATGAATATGGGAAGGCAAGGGGATTGTAATGTGTGAAAAGTGAAATAATGGTAGGGAAACAAAGTGAATATTGTTCGAAAAACCAATTAAGTAATTCATAAAGCAATTATGTATTTAATGCAAACGATCCAACACCAATTTAAACAATTATTGTGTGTTAAAACTTATTCACTGTCCACATTCAATTTCCTTAAAATATTTTAATTAACACAGAATAATCATACTCAGAATCGTCACGACTTCACCCATTTTGTTTAAAGAATTATGTTTCTTTCCAATTCCTTCCCTTTTATATTTAAAACAAAATCCAATGAATGCATAGTCATACTGCTTCAACTCTACTCAGCACAAAAACATTAACCACTGCCCATAATTTAATTTCTAATATAGACACAGGTCTTTCCTAAGTTGGACATACTCTTTTAAACTTGCCCGATTCCATTCCTTTGATAAATCTAATAATTAAATTTGCAATGAAACCATACTACCGAAACCCTGTGCTCATCTCTAATGGTGTAATAAAACAAAATGATGCACTATGTCTATAAATTATACACAGTAGACAACTAGGCCACGGTTATGAATACTTCAATTTGCAATCATCTCGTTCGAGAAATTTAAACACATAGTAACAACAACCATCACTTCAATTTATACCACGTTGTAGGAAACACATGGACCAACGCATAACACAAAGAAGGCATTTATGTGCTTGTTCATTTACGCTTATCAACTAATTAAATCATGTTGATTTATTGATCCAGCTTTCATAACAAAAGGGGGCACTGACTGTGTGCCCATTAACATTTCCAACTACAACTCTCCAATCGACCAAATCAAACAAAGACGAGCCAACAATTAAAGTTGATGTCAAAATCACTCAAACAAACTTATGACAGTCAACCAATGCCTGACAGGCGTGACTGGTTTAGTTTACCAAAATCGGGCTCTGTAACTAATGAATCAAAATAATCAAGGGCTCACTCGGTGGAACCAAATACAGGGAGACTAGAGGCCAACCATATCAACAGTAGGTGAGAGCTTTCGAGACAAGCATGGTGGAACCATAAGCTTTATAACCCTTAGATTGTAATACAGAATGACAGCTCAACACTAGGTAGGGTAGACCATGAGGCCGAGGAGCAGAGGTTCCTCATTGTCCAGTAACCAACATCAAGAACACGCAAAGGCATAACCCTCGTGGTTTTCCCCAAAAGTTGAATAATGTTGATAGAAATGCAAAGCCCGGGTAATAGCAACCAACCCTAAAGAAATCCTCTTAGCATAATAGCCACCATAACCAATTGTACAGATACTAATAACATAAAACGAGCCCACGACGAGGTGGAAAACGATATGCAGTGACCCAAAGGTGGTTCAAATCATACACAGCAACCCTATAACACCAAATACAACCAGGTGTGATTATAATGACTGTGAGGAGACGGACAGCAAGGTCAAATGGAATGAAATTTGAAACCCTCCAACAAAAACCCATAGAGACAACGAAGAGCCATCATGGCTTCCACCACACAGAACAGCCAAGGAAATCGTGACTTCAACCCTCATTTTTTCCATTCCCAATGAATAACACAAACAACCATTCCATAGAAAACACCATTCGTTTACACAGTTGTCAACCTCAAGAAAACACAGACCAATACATCACCGAGCCAACGTTTATTTCATAATGGAGTGAGTTCATGGATGCGTGAAAAAAAACATACATGTAACCAAATGGCCTTAAAAATGTGAGCTTGGTCAAGCAGTTCCTTCCACGTCTGAATATCAGAGTTTAACCACAACAAAAATCAAATGAACAATAACCAAGCTAGGGTCACGACCAGTGGGAGAAGTATGGAGTGACGTGAATTTACTGCACGTCGCTTCCATCCTCCCTTCATTCAATTACGTAGTACATGACAACCAACCAAACATTAATCCATGCATTGAAACTAGCATACATTGCTTGCCAAATGCGTCGCCCGATCCAAATTAACCATTGCCAAAAACCATACTACAACATATATCACATCTGCCCCATATAACTCAATAAAAATCGTATAGCCACTAACATTGCTATTTAGGACTAACATCAATTTCTTTAATTTCAAATGCATATAGTATAGCATAGCATAGTTTAGTTCCTTCTTCTTGGATTTTTTTCTATATTGTTATTGTCTCTTGTTATAACTAACATGTGTCTTGTGCAGGTGTAACGTGTGATGAATCATGGTGCCAATAGCAATGTGATAATAGTGAATATAAGCCATTCATTCATGGAATTTATAGTTTAGAGTCACAGAACCAACACATAACATGCATAATCCATCTGCCATATGTCGCAAATAAAACCAAGATTTCATCATCAATCATCCAAAACTTTGTAAGCATCGCTAAAATAGCAGCATAAAATGTGTAATAAGACTATCTCTGATCCTCCAATATACAAGGGGGTCCCACCTACTAGTATTATATATCATTGGCATAGTTTAATAATAGGCTTAGCAATACTTTGCGGGTGAAATCCTCGTTGCGATTTTAATCGTCGACAACATCCTGTATTTATACTGCTCCTCCTTAGTTGTATGGGTTGACTTCTCATTCTAGAGGCTAAAAACTCAATATTAAATATTTCCTTTAGCTGACTTGTCTTCTAGGGTTATGTCCAATTCTTTAGGGTTTCTTCTTGCTTCCCGGAACATTCTATTCTTGTCAGGGTTACACGTGGAGGTTAATACCTCCTGCAGCTACCATAATATCAACACTTTGAAATATGCCTTCATCATGATCTAAACATAAGTGAGATCTTTCATGTACATAGCTTATTTGTAAATCTACAAATGTTGGTTTTTGTGGTTAGTAAGCAATCAGTTAAGAGTTTGACAATACCCCAAGAAGGAATTCACTTCATTGTATGCAGAAAACACAAATCTCGATATTACGCCATTCTTGGATAAGAAGGCAAGGAATGCAATCGAAGAAAATTTAGAAACTTTCCCTTTTTTTATGTGGGATAGAGTCTGTTCTCAAATAATCAAATGTTCAAGTTCAAAATTAGGTCTGCATCATGTTCTAAACATAAATAAGATTGAATGTACCATTTTAGACGACGATAAACTTATATAGGAGTTCTATTTATTTCAAAATAATTTATCAAAGCGTTGAAAAGTTATATAGACACTAGTTGTGTAATCCTATGAATAGGAAAGGATAAAATAAAAAGTTGATCAAACAAAAATTTGAAAAAAGTAAATAAATAAGCATATTCAACAAAAATAAGCTTGAACACTTATATATAAAAGGCCCGTCATAAAAGCAAATTAAAACTCACTAATGTGCAATGAGCATACATTTAAGAATCATCATGAATAGACACATCCTTCCCAGGTATGGATGCATCCTCCTCAATTCCAATCTCTCGCACTCCCTTCTCTGCATTATGTTCAAGCACACTCTTAGGCACTCTCTTATCCACATTGTCCTATTACACATTTCAAATTTGTACATTTGAAAATTAAATTTAAATGATTTTAACACATTAAATTGTAGTTTTAAATTTTGAAACATGTAATACATGTGATGTGCCAACCTGAATATCAATAAATTATACCCACCATACCCTAATATTCAATAAATTATATATTGTTTAAGACATTTTTCTTTTAGATTAATAATTTAAATGACATTGCAAATTTCATATATAAATAAATAAAAAATCAACATGCAATGATACATGTGAACTCCCACCCTCTTCAAACTCTCCCAATGAGAATTGGAACAAGCATGCCCAAGTAGTAGGAGATGGAATAGCGATCTGTGAACAAAACAACTAAGAACTAAATCTAGGATTCAATGTGCTCATATTTATACAAAAACATAAATTTCATGTTGTTGATTATTCAAAAGATTCGAGATTGGACAACTAAAGTGCCCATATGTGGATATTAGAAAACACATACCTGATTCAACCCATCCAAATTTAAACTCGTGGAATCAAGTCCCCTATTTACTGAAGATTCATTTAACATATGACCAAACTGCAATAAAAGACAATAACAACTCAATTATTTCTAAAGATACAATGATATGTATCTAGATCTAGAACTACAAGTAAACTATCCTCAAATGCATAAAAAAATTACTAACTATAACACATACCTATACGATGTTCGGTTCATCATTCTAAATTAACACCTTCCAACCATTACGGCAAAATTTTTCATACTCCTTAAGATCTTCTACTGACATAGTATCTATCTCCTCATATGTTTTGTAAACAAAATTGGCTCGAGAATTGGCTTCCGCTCTTTGACGGTTCAAACCAACATCAACACCATAAAAAATTGATTCCAAATTTTCCCCGATTACATTCTTAGCCTCCTTTCCAACCTATGATGTAGCTAGCAACTCTAAATGTGAGGAAAATGCCCCTATTAGACGAGATAATAAAAGTCATGGAGGCCTCTGCAATGTTGCATTTCGATATGCCCCTTTCCAATCATATGTATGTCCTTTACCAACCCCATAATAATTGGACAGTAGGCTGGTATAATCAGAGTGCATGTCCATGAAAAACTATGCATAAAAGTTTCTAGCAAAGTAATGTGGAACCTCATCATTCCATGACGACTTCCCATATGCTGCCAAAAATCTATTATACAAATGTCATGCTATGTTGGGGTGCTTAAAATATTGCACCTTCAACATCATTTGATTTGTCCCCTCTTTGAAATTGAACATAGAAATTGCATCTTCTTTTGAAACTATACTTTTTATTACGTCCCATTTATTAGGGCCCATCACCTCCGACTTCCGTCTTCTCATCAAAACGATAAAACTATCAGTCGTTGGCCCAATCTTTTGATATGCATCCATAAAGTTCTGCAATGAATGCAAAACAATCTCCAATCTTTGCTTACTCTCTCGAGGGAGAGTCAAGCTCCTCAAATCATTTTCCAGCCTGCTTTTAACACCTGAGCATCATTCGAGGGTCATTGCTTTAGTAATCTCTTCCCAAGGAAGCTCATCACCAATATCTGAAGGATAGGTGGACGTAGGCATGCAATCTTTTGTTTCTATAGAATGCCCCTGAATCCACATTCACCCTCTTCACCAACATTGGAATATTCATGATAACAACTCTCTCTTTCATTATCCTCGCATTAAACTCATCGTCTACACATACACATTTGAAAGTAATTACAACATTTAACAAAAACATAACATAAAAAAAAAACAAAAAAAAAACATATATAAAACACACACACACACATATATAACATAAACATAAATACACAAAAATGCAAAATAGAAAAAAATTACCAAACATATTTTCTTGTCGTGATGTATTCCCTACATTCTCCGATGTTGGAGTATTAATGTGCAACCTATCTAAGAAAGTTGAATCCATAGCACTATTTTGAGCACATTCTCGAGATTAACTATTCACATATTCATTTGATAATCTCCTCCTCTCACTAGATTGTCGTTGGTCACTCAGAGTCTCAGTCAAAGAAGGGGTTCCTCTTCTTCCTTCATTAGATAGCCTAGAGTGTTTGCGAAGAATATTTGGAGACTCTTGTCTCAACATCTCGCCTCGATATATATCCTTTGAAAATTCATGAATATGAAAGTTCATAAGTTATAGAAACATAAAATGGAAATATAATTTATAAAAAAACTTGAAGACATTTAAGCATTTATAACAACTTCAAAGCATCAAGGACATATATTGAAAAAACTAGAACAACTATATTTTTTACTATGATGTTATATATAATGAACATGAAAATATTTAAATATAAAAAAAGGTAACATGTAGAAGATAATCTATATCTGTGTAAATTGTAGAAGGTAATTTTTAAGACAATCTATGTGTAACATGTTAAAATTTAAGGGCAAAAAATATAGCTAGCTTAAAAAGAAATATTTATTTTAATTTCTAAACATTAGCTACTTGTATGTTACAATCAACAAGACATTAAAACTTATGATCCATAATCTAGTAGCCTAAAAACAATCACTGACAAAATGTTTACTTAACTAAAACAAGAAACAATATTACCTGATATGTTGTTTCTATCCTCTTAGATATATGCTCGGAAAAAGCTTCAAGGGATCATTGATCAAGCCCTTAGGGCAGATCTCATCATGACACTTGGAACAAATTGCCAAGAAGAACTTTTAGAGTAAAATATCAAAAGACTAACCAAAAACATACACAGGTGGCACCAGCAATAAAAGAGGACAGCGACAACATACACAGGGTAGCATTAGCAAGGAGATGAGGAGGGAGACACCAGTGAAAAAATGAGGAGGGCAACACCAACAAGGAGAACCAGAAACCCCAAACAACAACCAAGAAGAGACCTACAGAAAGATGGAAAATACCCTTAGGGATCAACGACAACAAGAGGTTGGAGAGGTAAGCCCACGGTGGCTTAATACACCAAGAAGAACTATCCTAGAGGGGTCGCAGCCACTCAATTAAATAATTAAATAATTTAAACAAATAATATTTTATAACATAAAATATTAATTGTTAAATCATAAAAATCAACAAGAAAATAACAAGTCAAGGAGATGGGATCCAAAGTCAATGCGACTAACTTACTTTATAAAGAAGCAAAGAACAAAACAAAAAACCCACACAACAATTAAGGGGGGCGTAACTCAAGCAAGGGGAGTTTCAAAACAAAGTCAACAATGTAAGTTCTTTAATGGAAGAATGTCCACATGATTCTCATGATATAACTTATAAGCTTTTATCATCCCAACATACGAGGAAGATCAATGATGTGATCATGCCCTTATTAACTACTCCTAGGTTTCATGGACCATCCCGGGACAGAAGAGGGTGACACATTATCTCGGCTTGGTACTTAACCAAGAAACAAAATAAACCAAAAACCGAAAATCCACACAACAATTAACTATGTGAGTGGTTTCTAGATTTTTCATAGACAAATACATAGAAAAATGAAAGTAAGAGAATCATTTTGAAGTCATTCAAGTACTTAATACAAGATCTTGCATGTATTGCATTATTTGCCACTCTTTATCAAACTCAACCGTTAGGTGAGTGATTGTGAGAGTCTGTATTACACTTAAAAATTATCGAAGGTTTGTCCATGTTCAGGTCTGTCCCTGTACATGAACAGGGACGAATTCGACCATGTCCCTGTACAGGGGCAGGCTAAAAATTCGGCCCTGTCCACCTCCTAAAACACAAAACATGTAAATAAACGAAATTTTAATTAATTGGGGAATAGGTTAAGAATTACCCGAAACCTGAACATGAAAATATTTAAATATGAAAAAAATGTAACATGTATAATATAATCTATATCTGTGTAAATTGTAGAAGGTAATTTTTAAGATAATCTATGTGTAACATGTAAAAATTTAAGGGCAAAAAATATAGCTAGCTAAATCAGAAATATTTATTTTAAAATTTCTAAACATTAGCTACTTGTATGTTACAATCAACAAGACATTAAAACTTTTGATCCATAATCTGGCAGCATGATGCAGGAGCATCGCTCCACCTCAGCAATCACCAGTTGGTTACCACATTGGTGCACATTCAAGGAAGGGAGAGGCGTCGCCCTCTCATTTTTCCTTCAGAATTTAAATTGTAATTAAGGAAATTAATGTTGTCAGGCTGGAAGAGCAAGTTGTGCCTTCGCACAAGTTGTAGATGAGGTCGCCCTAAGCGGATGACGGTAGGAGGGATCTGCATCTGATTCAGATCAGATTTCCATCATTTTAATCTACCTCATTAATCAGGCGTTTTGAATGGTGATTAGACACCACTAGCTTAGCTTGGAGGGTAGCTCGTCGAGCCCCTCTTGTATAAATATTTGTATAGTGGCCCTGTAGAAGAGTTAGAGGTTGGAGGTTGTTGAGAGCCGAGACTTAGGCGCAGTCCAGACTCACATATTGTAATTGGCATTCCACCATTAATAGAAAAGAACAAATTTTCCTGTGTAATGAATGTTTATTTGTGAATGGCATTCATGTGTGTTTATATTGTAGATGTATCTTAGAATTCGTCTACAGGGGTAGGGATAGAATCCTCTATCTGTGAGTGTGATGAATTAGTTATGGTTCTTTTGGCTAAGTGCAAGAAGTGCACGACAGAGAGTTGAAACTCTGTGAACCGACGCAAGGAGTACGTGTCTAAACTCTTTCAAGTCAGAGGAGAACGTGCCAGGGAGGCACACCAGAATAATTCACAGACTCAAGGGAGAATTTTCAAGGTTGTTGAATACCTTGGAAAGAAAGTTTGCGCAGGAGTAAGCGTAGCACAGAGTTACTAAAGACTGTGTCGAACTCTGCCAGGATGGCAATGAGTAGGTGCGAAAGCACATAGGACCAACACATTCTGGAGTGTTGATAACATTGAAGAAACTCCCATATTTGTTGAACTCTCTAAGGAAGGAAGGATTTGCAAGTGTGCATTGAGCGGGGCAAAGGAGTTTCCTTAGTAATTCTGGAAGAATTCAGGGAGAAGTCGTTTGAAGGCTTAAACGAGTGCAAGGAGTGCGTCAAGGAAAAAGTAAGTTCACCTTACAAGCTCAGGAGGAAGACCATCAAGTTGCCAAGAGGGCACTAAAAGGTCCGCAGAAGGACGCAGTAGATCCAAGAACCTTCAAGGGTTGAGTCGAGCAAAATCTCAGGAGAAACAACATTGTTGTGCACAGAATTCCTGCAAGGAGTGCAGAAAAGGGCCTAGAATAGTCTAAGTCTCAGGCAGAAAAAGTGCTAAGAGTGCAGAAGGAGGAAGGACTTGCTGAAGTCCTGAAGGCAAGCAGAGTCACCCATCGTCAGAAGGAGATAGGTGGCGAAATATATGGATATCTGTGAGTTAGAGGTCCGCAGGGATTGCTAAGAGCAAGGAGCAATCTTCACGAAGTCACGAAGAGCAGAGTGAATCCAAACCATTGGATCTGGAAGGGACACGTGGAGGAGATCCGCACATTTTGGAGAAGTGGTGCTTCGAAAGAGATCAGGGGAGAACACACGAGAGACTCCCAAAGGCTGGAGTTTGAATAGATCATCATCGTCGATCTGAAGGAGGAATGGGGACCGTTGATCCTCGCACCATTTGAGTTCGTCGATTCAGAGTTTGGGAACATAGGAATTGGTTGTCTTGGAAAAAGTCGAAAGTCCAAAGCCCGAAGCGCTTTTCGTGGTTTATCCCCAGGACACAGCCCGACGTCATATGGTAGAAAGGGCCTAGCACAGAGAACAAGTGCCTCCATCACTTTTTTGAAAGGGCCAAGAAGAGAGTCACGGGGTTAATAGGACCTGCACTTTGGAGAAAAAGGGACTTGTGATAAATTTGCATTAGGTTCCAGTAGGGGACCAAAGAATCAATTCGACTCAGGTGTTTGAACGATCCTAGTTTGGGAGGTCGCACAACCCTAGAGGGGGAGGACTGCACCAAGTGGTATCAGAGCCTCATTTTATTTTCAGGTAGTGGAGAATAGACAAAGGAGATACTCTAATACCACCAAGTGGTATCAGAGTGGACACATAATTGATTTTTGTAGGTAAGGAGGATAGAGTGAGATGCTCTGTAGAGACTGTTGCAAGGTGTGCAAAATATGGTAAACAGCCAGGTGAGTTGCAGGTGAAGAAAGATGGTTTTTGAAGGCCATAAGCGTGGTCGAGGAGAAGACAGCCCGCAGAGAAGCAAAGCAAAATTTGACAAGGTGCTCGGTGAAATCGGAGAAGAGATGGAAAAGATAGCATTGAAAATGCAGCACGAGGAAAAGGTACACTGGAGATACGAGTGGATTTTGAAAAGGACATCCAAGTGTCTTGTTCAGAGGTTGTTGGCCAAGAGACAGCAACAGGTGTTAAAAAGGTGGTTGAGACACGCTAAAAATCTCAGTGACAAGGGAAAGAGATCTAGCAGAGGTCTTGTAGATTTCCAGGTGGGCAGTGAGAAGGGATCAATTGATCTCGTAAACTCCCAGGAGGGAAAAGGAGACATCCCAAATTTCCAAGTGAGCAATGGAGAAGAAATGGGCTCAGTTGAGAGTTCATATCGACAAGGGGTGTTGATAGATGGGAAGAAGGTGAAAGAAATGCCTCACCCATATGAAGATTCATGTGGAACTACAATCCATGTGAATGAAGACAATGAGAAGTTAAATACTTCCACCGTCGAGGAGAAATATCAGAGTATCATTCTGGTCATTGGGGGGATTGAGATATTCCTACCAAGTAGCCGAGGAGAGGCTAGATTATTTGTTGCGGAGGTAGTAGAAAAAGGAAAACGAGATGAGACTGTCATGGAGGAGGAGAAAATACTGAAGTCTGCCCCAACAGAAGAGGAGCACCCGGTCGAGTTGCTCACTCAGTGGGTGATGGAGTTGAAGATGTTGGAGGATTGGTTGGACAATCCAGAACTAGAAGGTGGCTGCCAAGAGATAGCCATGCTAGGGGAGACATGTGAGCATGAGTTGCAGCTGGAAGAAGATGGAATGGAACCAACTGAAGAATTGACAATAGTTAGTCTATCAGAGGAGATAGTTGAGCAACAGTTCAGTAAGGAGCCTATGAAATTGGAGTCGAAAACAGAGTGGTCAGTTAGCATCATAGGAGATGAAAGAAACGTGGGAGATCTGGATGATCTACCCTTAGAGAAATATGAGGAGTTGTAGCCGAGTAGACTGTGTAAGGAGGAACAATCAATCAAGTGATTGGAAGAGGTGATACAGGAGATAAGGGAGTTGATGTTGAAGTCAGCGGAAGACGATGTCAGAAAGGAGAAGCTGGATAGAGGAGGACTTGCACAAGCAGTAGGAGAGATGAAGTAAAAGCAGTAGAAAAACAAAGGAGCAGGGGAAGAAATCCAGGAGAAAGTTTGGGATCCATAAGGATTTCAACAGAGTTGGGAAGCTCATGAGCAGGAGCTCATGAATTTTCGTAGTCGTGGAGTATGATGCAAGAGAATCACTCCACCTCAGCACACGCCAGTTGGTTAGAATGTTGGTGCACATTCAAGGAAGGGAGAGGCGTCGCCCTCTCATTTTTCCTTCAAAATTTAAATTGTAATTAAGGAAATTAATGTTGTCAGGCTGGAAGAGAAAGGTGTGCCTTCAAACAAGTTGTAGATGAGGTCGCCTTAAGTGGCTGACAATTGGAGGGATCTGCATCCGATTCGGATCAGATTTCCATCATTTTAATCTGCCTCATTAGTCAGGCATTTTGAATGGTGATTAGACACCACTAGCTTAGCTTGGAGGGAAGCTCGTCGAGCCCCTCTTGTATAAATATTTGTAGTGTGGCCCTGTAGAAGAGTTAGAAGTTGGAGGTTGTGGAGAGCCAAGACTCAAGCGTAGTCTGGAATCACATATTGTAATTGGCATTCCACCATTAATAGAAAAGAAAAGATTTTCTTGTTTGTCATTTTCCTGTGTAATGGATGTCTATTTGTGAATGTCATTCATGTGTGTTTATACTGTAGATGTATGTTAGAATTCATTTGCAGGGGTAGGGATAAAATCCTTTATCTGTGAGTGTGTTGAAGTAGTTCTAGTTCTTTAGGCTAAGTGCAAGGAGTGCGCGACTGAGATTTTAAACTCTGTGAGCCGATGCAAGGAGTGTGTGTATGAATTGTTTCGAGTCAGAGGAGAACGTGTCAGGGAGGCACACTAGAATAATTCACGGACTAAAGGGAAAATTTTCAAGGTTGTTGAATACCTTGGAAAGAAAGTCTGCGCAGGAGTAAGCGTAGCACAAAGTTAATTAAGACTCTGTCGGACTCTTCCAGGAGAGAATTGAGTAGATGTGAACGCACACAGGACCAACACATTATGGAGTGTCAAGGACATTGAAGAAAATCCCAGAGTTGTTGAACAATCTGAGGAAGGAAGGCTATGCAAGTGTGCATTGAGCGGGGCAAAGGAGTTGCCTTAGTAATTCTGGAAGAATTCAGGGAGAAGTCGTCTAAAGGTTTAAATGAGCGCAAGGAGTGCACCAAGGACAAAATAAGTTCACCTTACAAGCTCAGAAGGAAGAGAATTAGGTTTCCAAGAGGGCACTAGAAGGTCCGCAGAAGGATGCAGTAGAGCCAAGAACCTTCAAGGGTTGATTTGAGCAAAAGCTCATGAGAAACATCATTCTCGCTCGCAGAATTCCTACAAGGAGTGCAAAAAAGGGCCGAGAAGATTCTAAGTCTCGGGTAGAAAAAGTGTTAAGTGTGCAGAAGGAGGAAGGACTTGCCAAAGTCTTGAAGGCAAGCAGAGTCACCCATCATCGGGAGGAGACAGGTGGTGAAAGATCTGGAGATACGGAAGTTAGAGCTCTGGAGGGATTTCTAAGAGCAAGGAGCAATCTTCGCGGAGTCGCGAAGAGCGGAGTGTGTTAACTCCCAAAATTAAACCGTCCTTTCGGTTGAGTTTTGTGATGGATATCATAGCTTTAGGTAGTATCTTCAAGTCATTTTTTGAGTTTTTACAGCTGAGGAAATTTTTGGTTTTGGTGTGTCTCAGAAAATAATTAACCCATAAAGTCTTCTCTTTCAAAATTGTAATTTTTTACTTTCCACAGCTAACGTGTTTTCAAAAGGTTCATTGTGCGTTGTGGAAAGTGTTCACTTTCAACAGCTAAAGAGATCGTTTCGTCAGTTGACGCGCTATGGAAAGTGACAAATAGCAAAAGGTTTTGAAAATCAGTTCTCGGGTGGCGCGTTGTGGAAGGTACACGCTTTCAACAGCTAAGGAGGGTCTTCTACAAAGTGGTGCGCTGTTGAAAGTGCATACTTTCAACAGCTAACAAGGGTTTCTTCGCAAAGTCACGCGCTGGTGAAAGTGGCAAGCGAGCGTTTGGCCGAGGCGTTCTCCACGGGTTGTTGCTGCTCGAAGTGGGAATCACGTGCTGATATCCACGTATGAAAAACAATGATGGTGTGATCACCCCCACGTCAGAGCAAATCCAAGGCATGCGCTGATAGGACTGGGCAATCATGGAAACTAAATCATGCATGTCAGATGTGACTGGAATTCCAATTCGTTTTAGAAACCTCGCTCAACGATCATCACATTCGGAATGGCAAGTTCATGTTTGGAGATGCAGGTACAGAGGAGGTACCGCCGACCTAACACCATCAAATCAAACAGAGGTCTCGCATCACAAACCATTTACAAAACACTGTCAAAGTTTTCATTTAATTCAAAACAGAGCCGAAGCCTGGACTGCTTTCAACAGCGCAGAACCTCGGCTCGGCTAGGCGGTTATAGGGTTTACATGTGTCAAGTGTTTGAGCTCCAGAATGGCGAGAAAACGCAGTGGCGTTTTACTCAAACGAGAATTGGATAATTTATCCTTTTTGGAATCACATCCCGAAGTTCAGAAGCATTTTTTAAATGCGGGTTGCATGG
>ML782988.1:784907-802594 GCA_009831015.1 Picea engelmannii
ATGAAAATGTCTCCTTGGTATATATAGGAGACTAGGAGGTATAATTACAACTAATGGCCTAAAGCCGACATAAATAAAATAACATTACTAATATAATATGCCCCAATTAAGGGGTAATGAGCCAACATTAGGGCTTAACAACATTGACATAAGTTCACAATGTAGGAGGCAACACAAACTCTCCATGTGTTTGGAAGAGTAGCCAAACGGAGGAGGACACAACTCTATGTAGTGAAAACAGCTTCCTAAGGTCATACTAGATCCCAATTCTTGACGAACAAATGGAAGGATGTGCTTTGTCCAAGGGAGACTCTTTGTGTTGCTGAAAAAAGAATGAATATTTATCATCCCCTCTTTTTGGAATATTTGATTTTTTTGTCTTTTTCAATTTTTAAGAGATTGAAAAAGAATAAAAGAATGCTATGTTACAAAGGAGGAACGAGTGTCACAAGTAGGCATACTAGTTCCAAGCACAAGGGACATACTAATGCTCAGATCAAGGAGACATGTGAAAGAAAAGGACACTCGAGGAAAATTCCTCCATGGGTCAAGGTGTCAAGTCGCATAGGCAAGAAGTGCTACAAGGCTTGTGTATAAGGCATGCTTCAAAGGTTCATTTGAGAGCAACATGGAGTTGGAATTAGGCCAAATATGCAAATGTGATTAAGAAAGACACAATGAGACCCCTTCTATGTAACTTTTACGAGCCCAGAGAAGGTAAGCTCGATAGTTTTTGCACATTTGGACAGTCTGAAAAAAGGCAAAAGAAGACTCCAGGGAGTACCTTTTTCAGAGATAGTCTAGTCGGTTAAAAAAAGGGGTAAACTTGCATCGGAAAGACGTCCATTCAAAACCATTTTAATGAGTGTCACAAAAACAAGATCACTCGACAATATTTTCAATTTTAAGGAGTCTGAAAAGAGATTAACTATGGACTCACAACCTTTTTCTGAGTTTAGTCTCTTTAGCTCGAAAAAGTATAAAAGTTACTGAGGATAACTCTCCCGGCAAGACGAATCTCTTGAGGCGTACCTTTTTCCGCTATAATCTACAGGATGGAAAAAGGGTTAAACTCATGCCAGTGGATGTTCTTCTGGACCAATTTAACGAGTGTGAAGGAACAGGGTCACTCAACGATCTTTTCAATTTTAGGGAGTCTGAAAACAGATTAACTATGGACTATGGGGGGGTTCCTTTTTGTAAGTAATCTCCAAGGCCCAAAAAGGTGATAAACCAAAACCAAGGAGAATGTTCCTTTTTCGAAGATTTAGTCCCTCATGCCCAAAAAAGGGTTAAACTTATGCCTAAGAATACTCTTCTAGAGAACAAAAGTTCCTATAGCATACATTTATTCGTGAAATTAGTCGTCCAGACCGAAAATGGTGTAAACTATCGTCCGACAAATGTGCCTTCAAAATTGAGTTTCGCGAGCGTGAAGGGAAACAAGATCGCTCGACAATATTTTCATGTGTAGAGAGTTTGAAAAGGGATTAAAGAAGACTCCAGGGGGCTACTTTTCTCAGTTAATCCAGACAAGATTGAAAAGAATAAATATAGTCTCGTCGGATGTTGCTTTCGAATTTTAAAGCGAGCTTGAAAGACAACAAAGGGTGCTCATTAGTGAGTCTCGAGGGTAAGGCCAAGAATGATGATGCATCAAACGAATGAGGCTTAATCTCATAATCATGAAAAGACTAACAAGGTCTCCTGAGCCTATAGTCATTACAGACAACATAGACGCCAAAAATGCATGAAGGCTCTACCTAGGGCATCCATGTACATGTAGGCTATACCACCTAATTATGACACTTATAGATCAGTAATGAAGGTTTTGTGTCACACTTCGGTGGGTTTGATCCTATGGCAAAGTGAAAAAGACAATGAGATGCAGAAAGTGGAGATGAAATCATAACTTATATGCAAAAAGTTGGAAAAAATGACTTTTACCAAAGGATACCAAAAACTGACCTATCCCCGAAAAATATTACCAAACCAAAAGGAAAAGAATAATGGAATGTCCAATAAGAAACTTGGAGATGGAATCAAGTGATCACCAAGCCAAGAAAAATGACAAAGGGGGTCAAAAAGCGGAAGAAAAAAGGCCAAAAAAGTCTATAAATAGAAGTTGTCAGCTCGTTTTTACCATTGCAATTCGAAAATTAACCAAAAGGAGAAAAAAAAACCTTCGCTAAAAGAGTTGATTACGGGAGCTTCAGTGGACGAAAGGACCTTCTACTTGAACCAAGTAAGTACAAATCCATCCTTCTTTCATTTCCATGCTTCAATTATGCATTAATTTTAGTTTTTGAGGGGGCGCACTCTCCTAAAAAGAGCGGCCTTGCGTGTACAAGGGTTGTCCAAGGACATCCCGCGTATGTACTCGGGCATAAAACAATCTGCTCACATACATAGGGGATTGTTTCCAATACATACCACGTACACCTTTGCAAGCTTTGAAAAAATAATATACGAGAACTAACTTCCTCCATTTTGCCATGAAACAGGATGTATGTCCACTGGAGGGAGAGGGAGCACAAGGATATTGACATTTTGGTCGAATAGGACCCTATAGCCATTGTCACACTAAAAAAATGTGGGCTATGGAATTTCTTCCAGTGTCTGTTTATGAGGGCACAACCTAGATTTCTCAATGCTCTTGTGGATTATTGGAACCTGGATGCAGATGCATTCATGCTAGAGGGTCAATCACTGACCCCCACGATAGAGAACATCTACTTCTTGATTGGCCTCTCAAGGAGAGGGGAACTAGTCAATCTGAGGACATTTCCCCCTGGGACTTTTCACATCGAGGATTATATCTGGATGCACTGTGAGGCCAGCACTGAGAAGGTAGGTTCTCAGGTGTCGATTCACAATATCACCAATCTGTCTTTGCGCATGATATTATTATTAATCAGGCAGATTAATGGATCTGCATCCCTACATCAGGCCTCGCGAGCACACATGCATTATGCCATTCAGTGTCTGGAGGCACACATTTTTTATTGAAGTACGACCATCCTGATGTGCATGAAGAGGCAGTTGACAGAGTGTTGGCAGCATACCAACAAGAACTTCGGGTTCGGTATGATTTTGTGTTCCTTTTTCTTTGAGAGGTTACCCAGTCTCAGTCCCAGAGAGATAGTACATGGGCATGTGGCCTCCTTCCTAGTAGTATGCAGGTGGGCAGCAGTGTTGCCACGACAAGGTGGAGGGAGGACCATAGAGGCCTTCGATGACAATTTTTTTTACTAGTGGGCTCGACAAATTCTGACGATCGAGGATTACCCTTACGCCAGGATCAACTTCTTCAGATATCCAGACATGCCCATGCCTCCCGACGAGGAGCGAGGAAAGATAGGTAACATTCTTTTAAAGTTATTTAATTTTTTTTAATTGTTTTATATATATATCATTTTTTATATGTGTATAGAGTATTGACTCTTGTGTATCTGCTATGTACATATGTGGGACCTGTGCACCCAGTGGACTTCGCGAGGACTCGGCGACGTCCTCGACCAAAGGCAGGACCAGCAGCAGCCGGAGGACGAGCATCTATAGGGGGACCCCCATCTGGAGAGGATGAGAGAGTTTTGAGACGAGTGGAGCCCAATCTCACTGCACTCACTCGCACAGTACCCATGGTTGAGATCGAGGCTCTCCCACCTTCTATGCAGCGTCATATAGTAGGGGTGCCACAAACATGGGTCCAGCTATTCCGGCGTTTGGCCAACGTCGTTGTGCATTATAGCAGGGCCAATAGGCCCCGTGCTTAGATAGGATAGACCTTTGATGTGGCGAGGGAACTTTTTGTACATGTATTTTTTGAGGGCATAAGCCCAATGATGTATACTGAACACTTTTTGAGACGTTCGCGCCCACTTATGTACTCATGACACTATTTTTGAGATATAATATATATATATATATATATATATATATATATATTATGTCTTATGGATTACATCTTTTACAAATGTAAGTACATGTGTATGTGTGTTTTTTACTTTTTATGTGTGTGCAACATGCCAATCTAATATTTGATTAGCTAGAGTATCTATCATATGATTAAATCTCCTAGGAACATGGATATACGTAATGTAATCGAAAGAACGATCTAAGAGACATACCCTAAGGACTCGTCGGTGCAGAGTGGGATCATAAAAACAATAAACCCCATTTAACTGGGAGACAACCAACTGAGCATTAAGTAGACCCGGAAGTGGGAAATGCCATGCAACAAAGCGTCATGAAGCAATTCTATCATTGCATTGTATTCGACAACATTGTTTGTAGCGTCGCCTCAAAAAATACCTATGAAAGATAGAAACTGGCCTCCAGGTGTGAAAATCACCCAAGCTGCGGAAGCAAGCCTCCGAGTGTGTTGGCTAGCATCGTCTGCGAACCCAAAATACAACTTCGATTAACTTGACATCTTCCACGGTGAAAAAGAATACATAAATAACTACAGGTACACAAAACAAAAAAGACAAAATTGTATAAGAATTTATACATATGTACAAGAAGACACCCAGGTGACCAACCTACGAGTAATACTTCTTGAGGTAGAGCCTATTTCTAGGCTCCGCCAAGGCATTTCCTTCAAAATCAACTAGACGGTAAGTGCCCTTCTTCAAGACCTCTTTCACAATGAACGGTTCGAACCACATGGGTTTGAGCTTGCCTGCCCCCAGGGGATCTTTGTCTTGGTCATAGACCAGGACAAGATTGCCTTCGAAGAAAATCCGAGGATGAACAGACCGATTGTACTGACACTTGAATCGTTGCTTATGAGCCTCATTGGTTGAGGTTACATCACGACGTTGCTCATCGAGTTGCTCGAGATATATTAGGTGTTCCGCAAGGGGTGAAGTGTCCGACAGTAATTCCACTACCAACTTTAAAGAAGGAATCTAACACTCAATAGGTAAGACTGCTTCCAGCCTGTATACGAATTGAAAAGGTGAAAAACTGGTGGCAGTCTTCACAAACGTTCAGTAGGCCCACAACATTGAGTACAACATCAAATGACAATTTGACTTGGCAGAATTGATCGTCTGCTGAAGAATAGTCTTGAGAGACTTATTCACAGCTTCAACCTGACCATTCACTTGTGAGTAATAAGGTGAAGAATGTTCTTGCCTGAACCCAAGATTTCACGTTAACTCAGTCATCATTATGTTTTGGAAGTGACTGCCATGGTCAGTGACAATCTCCTTCGGGATGTCGAACCTTGCTACTATCTAATTAAAAATGAAAAAAGTCATTGTTTCACCATCATTATTAAATGTTGGTATAGCTTCAACCCACTTTGTGAAGTAGTCTACTACTACGATGATGTAACGATGCCCCGGGGCTGAGGTCGGGTGACATGTAGTGAAATCAATCCCCCACTTGGTGAAAGGACCAACAACAATAACAGGAAACATGGGAGCAGGATGTGCCTGCATCTTTCGACAGAAGATCTGACACAAGTGACACTTCTTGACCGCCTCAGCACAATCCTTGATTAACAAGGGCCAAAAGTAGCCTCCACGTAGAATATTTTTGGTTGTTTCCAACCCAGACAAATGACTGACACATGCTCTAGTGTGAAAATCGTTCAAAATGAGATCTGATTCTTCATGGATAAGACATCGACGAAGAATGAAATCCATGCCTTGACGATACAAAGTGTCATCGAGTATGAGATAATTTTGTGCCTGATGTCAAATGTGTCGACGCTCATCATGGGAAGCAGAAGCGGGGTACTTCAAAGTCTGGAGATAGAGTAGTATATCTCCATACCAGGGGTCTGAAGATGCAGTTAGAAAAATATATCCTTTGATAGGCGATTCTTTGGGTGTGATATCACTAGACTCGACCTGAAGTTCTAAAATAAATTCATCAAAGACCAATGACTTTTGGGATTTTGCAAAAAAAAAATCCAAGTCAAACTCTTGTAAGATGACTATCCATCTACTAATATTTTCACCAATGACCCATCGTGTTAACACATATCGGAAAGGGTTCACGACAATGACAGTGGTCTTGTGAAGCAAAATGTAGTGACAGAACCATTGGACAGCATTAATTGTCACCAAATCAAGCTTCTCAACGTGAGAATAGTTGAGTTCCAGCCCAACCAGGCCTCGACTAAGGTAATATATAACGAGCTCTTCGAG
This sequence comes from Picea engelmannii, assembly GCA_009831015.1. Classification (NCBI taxonomy): domain Eukaryota; kingdom Viridiplantae; phylum Streptophyta; class Pinopsida; order Pinales; family Pinaceae; genus Picea; species Picea engelmannii. Next base: position 791,072 of record ML782988.1, read on the forward strand.
CAGATCATCTTCTTGAACCAAGACCATGATGATGGTCGACTCTGCAATAGTAAAATACAACAAGAAATATGTGTTATAATCAGGAGGCTGGAGCCGAGGGGAAGATGTCAGGGTGTGTTTCAACGCTTCAAAGGAGCATTGAGCGACTTCATACCAACATAATGGGACCCACTTTTTCAGGAGATGCATAAACCCTTTAGTGATCTTGGTGTAATTAGCGACAAAACGTCGAAGAAAATTCGCTCTCCTCTGTAATCTTTGAAGTTGGTGTATCGTGCACAGGGAAGGCAATTGAACTATCACCTCAACCTTAAGAGGATCGACCATGATCCCTGTTGTCAAAAAAATAAAACCTAAGAGACGACCTGATGTCACGCAAAAACTGCACTTGTTAGGATTCAAGCAAATCTAATAGTAGCGACATCTTTCCAAGATTAGTCGAGGATGAGCAGGATGAGCAGATATCTTGTGAGAGCGTGATGCTAGATCATCAAGATACACCTCGACTATGTGTCTAAGGTCGTGAAAAGAAAATGACATGGCCCACTGAAAGGTGGCTCCAACATTCTTCATGCCAAAAGGCATCTTACTATACGCAATGTGTCCTAAGGACAAATAAAAGTTGTTTTATGTTGGTCCTCGGGTTTGATTTGAATCTCATTGTATCCTGAGAAACCATCTATGAACTAAAAGCCCTCTCAGCCATTGCATTCATCGACAATTTGATCGATGAACGGGGTGGGAAAATTATCTTTCAGACATGACTTATTCAAATCACGGAAGTCCATACACACGTGAATCGTGCCCTGTTTCTTGTTTACCAGAATCGGGTTTGACACCCATTATGTCAATTGTACAGGGTAGATAAAACTGACTTTGAGAAATTTTTCTACTTCTCCCTTAATTGTTGCTGCTTTTCTAGGATTGACTGGATGAAGCTTCTGTCATACCGACTTGGCATCAGGATAAGTCATAATTTCATGCTCAACAATTCATGGGTCAATGCCTGGAATTTCCTCACAAGACCAGGAAAAAACGTCACGGAATTCTTTGAATAACTCAGTGTAAGTTCGAATCTCTTCGGGGGAGCAGTCCACTCCTACGAAAACATTCTCCACAATGCCAAGGGTTTTGGAGATATCAATTGGAATCGTTGTAGCAATGATTGCCATGTTACCTTCGGCATGAACTATGTGCGTAGCCAAAGGATTGATAGGACAAGAATTACCTCTATTCACAGTCGAAAAAAATTCACCCACCTCTATTCTCCTTAACTCGGGAAGGAAGTAAGATCTATGATGAATATCATCCCAAGGTATATTGGGACCAGTCAATGCCTTGAGAATTGCCTCGTCAGAGGGCAAGACCAAGTCTAAATTATATTGAGTGGCAAGAGAACCTTGAGCCCAATAGGCTCGAGAACTAGATCTAACTCTTATGGGGGAGTCAGATCGGGGTTGGTCGAAGTCTACTGGACAATGTTGTACTCAACCTCACCCGCGGACAAGGGCATGGACATGTCAAGATGTCCTATCCCTTCCATCGAGGCCTGATGAGGAAGGTAAAGTCCATGGATCGTTAAAGTAGCTCGTTCGAAATGACGACACTTGTATAATTGCAGCCCTAGGCTGGTTGGGAACAACTGATATAAGCTTGACATCACGAGAAGGTGATGAGTAATCAAAATTTCCCATCAACGATGGAAACAAACCAACACCTAAGTTGACAATGTCGAGCTGCGGATTATCAATCATCGAGACCATGGAAACCCCCGATGAAGGGTCGATATGAGAGAAGGACAACTGGTCAATGGTCACAATTCAGCCCTCGTGCGGAAAACACAAGACCCAAAAAACCGTAGCAACCACTACATGCATCGCATAAGTCCAACTCCTTCCTAACAACATGTTGTAGTTGAAAGGCGCATCGACCACTTCAATTTTGACACACATGGTTTTTCCTCCCAACTGCGCAGGGAAAGAAAGGATGATTCCATGTGGTTTGAATGACTGACCATCAAACGCCATAAGCAATGTAGGTGACAGAGACAACCCAGGATGACCAATGTCCTTCCAACATGCCAACGACATCATGCAAGTCAAGGCATCCTTGTCAACCACTATACGAAAAATGTTTCATATAAAATATTTTGTGGTGTAAGCCACTACTATCTGAAACACAACGTGGTAAGGAAGACGGGGTTTCAAGTCGATTGGATAAAAACGATCGCTCCCAGGTTACAAGTATCTTTCGATCCCAAGGCGGATAACAGAGCTTTTCTTTGCGAAGAAAAACTCTGGAGGACTTCCAAAGCAGACATTACGCAAGGGGTCTATGTCAAATCTTCCATAACGAAGTAGTTCTTGGTGGCCCTTGCGTTTGGATTATGAGAAGCCTTCTTAAACGCACCTTTTGGGATGTGAGTCATTTTGTTCGGTTAAAGAAACTATTGTAAGACCTGATACCATTTTGGTAAGTTGTTGAGCTATAGGAGAGTCAAGTAGCTATATCTTKAGGGTTATATCGTAGGCTGAGGAGACTGGTGTGATCTAGTCATCCTTATAGAGGTTTGTGGAACCTGTTTTGAAATTGTATGATCAGAATTACAATGCGTGCGGTGCCATCTATTACAAAATTCTAAATAAAAGATCATAAKAAGTCAAATCTTTGTGGACGTAGCCCAGGAGGGGGTGAACCACGGTAACACATGTGTTATGTGTTGTGATTGTTTGCATGTTACCTTATGTAAGTAGTTATACTATGAACAAATGAATGGATGAATCTATGAGTTMTGTTATAGGTTAGGTCTGTTAGAATGCATGCATATATTTAACAGGTAAAAGAATACTAAGAATAAAAGAAATAACAACCAGGACAAGGCCTAAGACAATTAATTGTAATCCCAAATCTCCACTCTATCCCAGACTACAAGTATTTGATCATTGCAGTCACCCATAGGACTATCTCAGGTGAGATTGCTCAATACATTGTATCTGTTGTGTTTCCTTCTGGTCTACCAGGAGGGTCGATAGTTGTAGGGGGTTTTGTTGGAAGCCTGTTCAAAGTAGTAACCAACAATGGTTATGTTGTTGGCTGGAACTACATGGGATTGAATGAGTGGGATCCATGAAAGAATCATGAAGAGAATGAAGGTATAAAAAGGAATGTTTAGACCATGGAACCCAAAGTAGGTGGAGATTGAAAGTTGGTTGAAAACAAAGGAGCTTGAGTTGGTCCAGAAGGATAACAAAAACCCTAAATTAACACCGTGCAAATATCTGGACAAGTACATGTTTAGCAACTTGCATGAGGTCTTTTTCTGTGATTTCCCGCATGTGTTGTAGGAGTGGCTATTGAGGTTGAAAGACAACCACCATATGAATCAAATTAGACAGCTCGAGTGGAATCCTATGGAGATCGCACAATTACAATAAGTTAACAACAAATTCATGCGCACAATAGATTTCAGTATTGTTGCAGGGTTTATCACAGAATTTGTAGTAGATACCATGAAGTCTTACTACGCAACGGACCAAGAGTTCTTGAAGGGACCCATAGGTAGGTATATCATATCGCTCTATACTTCAATCAAGATATTACTATATAAAAAAGGTGTGATGACTATGGAAGAAGAAAACTAAACTTCCTTGCGTGCATGGGGGGGGGAAGCACTAACAAGAGGTGGATAAATGAAGGAAGAGATGGATAAGGGAAAGAAGGAGAAGGCCATGGACCCAATCATGATGTAGGAATATCAGATCAAGCAGATCATGGAAATAGCTGGAAAAATGCACAGTAGAGTACCCTACCAATATAAGACGAATAATAAGAAGAGAGCCATAGCAAATAGAGAGGGCTCGGCATGTGATGAAGAATAGGTAAAGGATCTTTGGTTTGTGGAGCAGATTGAGGAAATCCTACGTGCAACATATGAAAGGAAGATAAGAGGTCCAAGGGCATGAATAAAAGGAAAAACTCTTATCCATGTCAATGTCAATGTGGAACCCATAACCCCATGTGTGAATAACACACCAGAAAGAACGCAACCATTTAGACAACTGAATTTTAGTGGAAGAAAGACAACATGAAGTACATCCAATCAAGGAGCAACAACTGGAGGAGCCAGTTCATGAAGTAGTAGTCAAGTATTTACACCACACAGAGGTAGTATTTCATCACAATCCAAGTTGGTAGGACATGATCCCACCATTAGGTTACCAGAATTTCGGGGAGAGGCATCTGAGGACCTTGAAAAGCATTTATTTATCTGCGAGAAGATATGGGAAGAAAATCATATTGTAGATGAGGATACAAAACTTGCGCGGTTATCTATCACACTAAGAGACCACACACTGGATTGGTACACGAGTCTAGCTGTAAATAGTCCACCAGGGACAACATAGACTATTGCAGATGTCAAGAAGCTACTGATAAATGAATTTCAAAAGCCTAGTTCAGAAGATCAGTAAAAGAATGAGATGATTGAAATCAGACAAAAACCAGGTGAGTCTGTTTGGGAGATTGATTATAGGTTCAAACGATTGAAGGGTAAATTGAAGTATGTCATGATTGATATGCAACATAGACATCTCTTTGTGAATTCACTGCTACCACACCTAAAATACCCTTCCATTCGATGTCGATTTTGTTTTGGGATTCAATTAGGCCTCCCCTGGTCTCTAGGTTCATCCTTCCTGTATCTGTTCGTGAACAAAACTTTTCTTTTGCAGTTTCATTTTTCAATTCTGAGGGTCATCCTTTCCTTTCTATATTTTTTAAAGTTTTAATTGGGGTTTCTCTTCATGGGACTATGTGGTTTGGGATTCCTTGTTATAGATTACCTCAAATAAGGATGGAACCCAATTAGAATGATGCCAAAAAAATATGTGTCGGCATGAAGAAATATCACACGCGAATAGCAATTCTCTTCAACACATTTAGGAAAGAATGGTGGACATGGAGAAAGCAATATAAAATATCATGAACCTTCTCACAATTCAAACGCAACAAATTGATGGCCTAGAAATTGACTATCAATACCTTAGGTCCCTAGTTTTACCCCAACGCTCGAACTCAACCTCAATCAATCAAGGCGTAGCGGTTTCTCATCACGAAGGTAATACAGATGAAGATCATGGGGGTCATGACTTAGCTTCTGTGGAAGTGGAAGAAGGCTCTCTCCCACCTGACAATGAGCAAGAAGTTCAGGACAATGAATCCTTCCACTAGTAAATGTTTTACAAAACAGTTTTGTTGTTGGGCTAGTTTGTAAAAGAAATTATCAATCAATATGTATGGAAATACTATCTGGAGAAGACTTTAGTTTTTGCTATGTTAGTAGTAGGAAAATACTCATGCTTCGAGTCAAATTTTGTATCTCTATTTGATCTTGTTGTTTTCTTCGACACATCCCCCTTATATTAATACAATCTTCAGTTTCATTTTAAAACAAAAAGTTATTAGCACCAATGTGTTCATACATGTATATCACATCAGTGCATAGCAATGATTAAAATGAACCGATGTATAAATTGTTCGACAACACGGGTATTCCAACAGAGGACGACCACTTTCAATAACCACTTACACAACCAGATCAAAGATCAACACATCGATGTTTTGACGTGGTAAAACCCCAGGGAAAACATCCATAGCCCCAGCCAACGCGGCCACTCGGAGCAGCTTATTAATGCAAACAAAAAAGATTACAAAGATATTTTATAAAAGAGTTTCTCACAATTGATCATCGAAAAATGACCCTCCATGCTCTTTAAATAGAGATCATAGACCAATTAGGTGTTAAGCCATAGATGAATGGTCGTTAAGATAGAGGATAATATGAACCGGCGGATCACTCTATGTCGGGAACATATCATGACCGTCAGATTTCCTAACTACAAATTCATACTAATGCATACTAAAGAAACACACTAAGAAACACACTTTTACCCAACGACACATTAGACCAAGTAGATATTAACTAACTCCTAGGTGTCTAAATATCCTAACATCCCCCTTTAAGAACAACTTGGGATAGGATTGAAGGATTTACAATTGTGACACAATAAGAGAAGGAAGGAGGAATTAGAACCTATCCCCCCTTAATGACAACTTCCTGAAATCCTAACATAGATCAAAGTTTGGAAAACTTTGCTTCTATAAGAGACTTTGTGAAAATGTCTGCAACTTGATCTTCTGTAGGGAAAAAGAAAACTTCAATAAATTGATCATGAATGAGCTTTCTGATGAAGTGCATGTGTAGCTCAATGCGTCTGTTGCGTTGATGTTGAACTGGGTCTTTGGCAAGCTTGATGGCACTCTGATTGTCACACCAAAGGTTGGTCGGATGCTACTGGTGGAATCTAAACTCTGAACGGATATTTCGAAGCCACAAGGCTTCATGACTTTCATTTACCGATGCTCTGTACTCTGCTTCTGATGAAGAAAGTGCAATAGCCTGTTGTTTCTTATAGGCCCAAGTGATAGGTCTTGAACCAAGGATGAAAAAATAACCTTCAGTAGACTTCTGATCATCAAGGTTGTCGTCCCAATCTGAATTGGTGAAACCAACCAATAAAGGAGTCCCCCCTTAACTGTAATTTATCCTAAACTGAATTGTACCTCAAACATACTGAAGTATCATTTTAGTTGCTTTCCAATGGATTTCATAGGGTGTTTGCATATACTGGGCAACAAGACCAACAACAAAGGCAAGATCGGGATGGGTCTGAGTCAACTATAAGAGGATACCAACTAACTGACGGTACAAAGTGGCATCAACTTCGGGAGAAGTACAGGTGGCAGAAAGCTTGACTCCATACTGGAAGGGAGAAGGGTCTGGTTTAAAATATTCCATGTGAAAGCGATGAAGAAGGTCACAAGCATACTTAGACTGGGAAAGAAAAATTCCTTCATTAGTTTGCAAAACTTGGATGCCAAGGAAATAGTGCAAAAAGCCTAAGTCTGTCATTTCAAATTTCTTCTTAAGGTTGGTTTTCACATGGTTTAAAAGTTTTGAGTCACTACCAGTGAGGATAAGGTCATCAAAATAAAGGACAATGATTATGAGATGGCTTCCTACTTTCTTGGTATAGACATTAGGATCAGAATGGCATCTAGAAAATTTTGTTTCACTAAGAAAGTTGTCCATTTTGGCATACCAAGCTCGAGGAGCTTACTTAAGACCATAAAGAGATTTCTTGAGGTGACAAACAAGGTTAGATTCATTCTGGACATAGCCAGGAGGTTGTTCCATGTATATTTCTTCTTGCAAATATCCATGCAAGAAGGCGGATTTAACATCCATCTGATGGACCTCCCATTTATGTGCGGCAGCAAGGGAAATAACAAGGTGGATGGAATTCATTTTGGCTACAGGGGCAAAGGTTTCATTATAGTCAATTCCTTTAACTTGGGAAAATCCTTTGGCAACTAACCAAGCCTTATGTCTTTCAACACTTCCATCTATTGCATGCTTAGTTAGTAGACCCATTTACATCAGACAAGTTTTCTTCCTTTTTGAAGAGGTACAAGATCCCAAGTATAGTTTGCCATTAAAGAAAAATACTCTTCATTCATTGTTGTATCCCAATCTGTATGACTTAAAGCTTTTGTAAATGTCTCTGGATCACAAGTCTATGAAACTTGAGCCAAAAGAGAAGAGGCTCATTGGGACTGAAAACGTGTATGGCACTGATATGAAGGATCGTCGACAAGATCACCAACTGCTTCTCGTGTTGAACGAACCCATCTAGGAAGCAATGGTGTTGGTGTTGGTTCAAGTTCAATGGAATCATCTGGAGGAAGGTGAGTAGGGGTAGGTGTGTTTTCATCCTCACTATCATCATCTGAAGAAGAAACTAGAATAGGAATAGAAGAAGACACAAATGTCGAAGATGGCTCGCAGGGCGAAGAAGGCACAATCGTCGAATTAGGTTCGTAGGCCAAGAGATTTTCATCAAATTTAACATATTTTCTAATAATAATTTCATTACAATGTGGTTGAAGAAGTATATAACCTTTGACATCTTCAGAATAACTAAGAAATATACACTTCTCACTTTTAGGATGCAATGCTTTCCTTTTCTCATTAGGAATGTGAACCCATGTTATATTGCCAAATACATGGAAGTGACTTACATATGGTTTAATTTTAGTCCAAGTTTATTCCAATGTTATATTTTTAAGAGCCTTTGTGGGAGTGTGATTTATTATGTAATTTGCACAGTTGATGGCTTCTGCCCAATACTTTAGACTTAATCCCTTAGATTGGATCATACAATTAACCATTTCTTTTAATGTGCGGTTCTTTCTCTCAGCAACACCATTTTGTTGTGGTGTATATGGAATAGTGTGTTGCATTTGGATGCCCTGTGTAGTGCAGTAACTTGTAAAATCATTGTTCACATATTCACCTCCATTATTTGTTCTTAACCTTTGAATTTGATGTCCAGATTGCTTTTCTACAAGGGCCTTGTAAGCTAGAAACTTGTCAAAAACTTTGCTCTTAAGTTTGAATAAGTAAACCCAAGTATGTCTGGAAAAGTCATCAATGAAAGTTATGAAATACTTGCACCCAGAAAAAGAAGGAGAAGAAAGTGAACCACACAAGTCACTTTGAACAAGCTGCAAAGGGCCTAAGGCGTGTCAAGAGGCACATTTGTCAAAATTGTCCTGATGACGTTTTTCGAGAACACAACCAGCGCAAACACCATCTCTGCATGAAACAAGAGGAAGACCAGTCATCATCTGTTGATTACATAGCCGCTACAATGAGAGATAGTTTAGATGACCAAACTGGTCATGCCAAAGTTTGCTCAAGTCATCGTTATGAGCAACAAAAAACTGATAGAAAATATGATAACCCAAAGTTGTCAAACTTGTACAACCTAGTAATATCATCAACAATTTCAGTTGCAAGAAGATGCTTAGGATCTTTTAGATCCTTGATTACAACTTAGTGAGGTGAAAACTCTACGGTTTTACCTTCACCTGAATGAGTGATCTGGTATACTAATAGAAGGTTATAAAAAAGACTTGGAACACATAATACATCATTGAAATGACCATTATCTACTTGAATTGTCCCAGATCCTACTACACTAAGAGATCTATCATCACCAACAAATATTTTCTTGGTGTTACATTCATTTAGAGCAGAAATATGTCTTTATCCTTAGCCATATGATAAGATGCTCTAGAATCAATAAGTCACTCATCAAAAGAAGAAGTAGAAGTTGCATTGAAGGAGAAACCAGAAGCAGAAATTGCATGTCCATGAGAAGAAGAAGAAGTAGAATCAATATTGATGTTGTGCTTCTTCATTGTTGCTTCTAAAGTTGCCATCTTCTTGAAACATTTGGACTCATCATGACCATCTTTATAACAAAAGTTGCAATGTCTGCCGGCCTTCTTATTTTTAGATTTTGCTCCTTTGTCACCATTAGGAGTTGAAGTTGTGTGAGTGGGTTTGGGACCCTTGTGTTGCTTGTTGTTATGGTGATTATGTTGCTTCTTGGGATTCCTGGGTTTATCTTTCTGCTGGGCGACTAAGGATTTGTTGGAGGTACCTGCAGTGTTGATCACTCCAAGTTGTACAAGCTTATCTTGCTCTCTAATTAAAGAATCACAAAAGGACTCGAGAGTGTGTTTTTGATAAGATTTCACTAGAGCCTCTCTCATGGCATAAAAGGTAGATAAAAACACAAAATATGCACTACCTAGCTTAGAAGAATAATATAGCTGCAATGTTCTTCCTCTAATTTTATCTCAGATTCTTGACATAAAATTCTCAGTGTTTTAAAATTAGATAGATAGTCTTCAATGCAAGAAAAATCATTTGGACTTAAAGCCAATATTTGATTTTCTAACTGATGTGCTCGACTAATATTGTGTTTACCAAACACAGATTCAAGCTTTTCCCAAGCTTCATTAGGGTCATCAATTTCTTGAAGGTGGAACCTTAAATTACGAGATATGGACATTTTGATCATTCCACGTGTTTCGTCACTCCTATTATCCCATTTAACTTTCTTATCAGCATCAGTGGGTTCTTTTTCCTTTCCCAAGGTAATCTGGTACAAGCCTTTACTTCTTAATAAATCCTCCATATGGGATTTCCATTGGAAGTGGTTGGTGTTGGTACGAAAAATATTACTGGAAGAAACCATATGGATTTAAAAACTAAAACTGATTATCTAGATGTAAAGATCTTGAAAAGTTAGATGGTTTAAAAAAAAATAGCACTCAAAACGAATTTTGGATGTGAAAGTTATGCCATTTAAAAAAAAGGCATAAACAATAACCAAAGAACCACGTGGTGGTGATATCCCTCCAAATAACCTCACTTTTACAAATAATTTGTTTTATGAAGTGACCCACTTTTATAAAAAGAAGTGGGGCTCACTTTTACAATGAAGTTACTTTATAAAAGAAAGTTGCATGCAAAATAAGTAACTCTAAAATAAAATATTAAAGCTACTTATAGTGATTCACTTTTATAGTTGAAGTGAAATACACTTTACAATAGAGCATGAACTTTTTCAAAAAAAGTTACGAAAAGAGAGACTTGAACTCAAGACCTCTTACTTAATAAAACATCTTTTAACCAAGAAAAAACTATTTTCACACAAGAATGTTTTTTTGCTTCTCGATGACAATAAGGGTTAGATCTCGGTTAGCTTACTCGAAAAATGCACTTTTTCCTATCTGTTTCTGATTTTCCTAGATCGCACAAGTCACGGGGCAAAGAACATACGCATATCTAAAAGAGTAGCAACCTAGAAACAAACAATATAAAACCGAAATAATGCACTGCAAAAATTTAAAAAGGGCGTATTCAGGCTTTATACCTCTGGATCTAGCTGAAATGGTCATATATTGGGAAAACATAAACCTTTTCGAGTGAAACGAAAAATGTTCCTAACTGAAACGAGTGCTCTGGATGCAATGAAATAGTCCTCTTCGCCCAAAAATTTATGAAAATGGCATAAAATGGAGATGAGGCAACTCGGCTTCACGATCTTGATCTACAACAAGAGCAGGTCTTCAAACAGGCTTTGATACCATGTTCGACAACATAGGTATTCCAACAGAGGATGAACACCTTCAGTAACCACTCACACAACCAAATCAAAGATCAACACATCGATGTTTTAACATGGTAAAACCCCTACGGGGAAACATCCACGACCCCAGCCAACGCGGCCACTTGGAGCAGTTTATTAATGCAAAAGAAAAAGATTACAGAGAGATTTTACAAGAGAGTTTATCACAATCGATCATCGAAGAATGACCCTCCATGCTCTTTAAATGGAGATCATGGGCCAATCGAGTGTTAAGCCTGTTATCCCCAATTTTTAGGGATAATTAGGAGATCATGTCTCGAGGCCCACAGGTCCTAGACATGGAGTACCGAGAGCAAGATTGACCTGAGCATGGCCTTGGAGGGCCCATCCTTCTTCTTTTTCGTCAGATTTGTCCTGTCAGCAGCAGCAGCATCCATCACCATCAGCTTGGACTTGC
>ML782988.1:803974-817307 GCA_009831015.1 Picea engelmannii
AAACAGTGTAAATTTTGTAGTCAGCCTTGTCGACTGTTTTAATGACCTATTTTGTAAATTAAAGGTCATGGAATGATATATATTGAGGATTTTTTTCCCTCATTTGGACATAACACAACTCACTCTCTTGTGAGATCTTAATTATTGTGCCCTACTAGGGTAGTTTTGGTGTTTTAAAGTGAGGCACAACTTTTGAAGGAGGATTTTTCTTGGCATTTATGGCATTTCTCTCAAGGAAGGTTTACAACTAGGGTTTGCACATGTTTTTCTTCATGATATGTAAGTGTTTTTCCTGCAAAACTTCTTGATTGAATGGTTGTAGGTTAGTATTCTTGCATTTACTTATAAATTTGTTGATTTTAAAACCCTAGGTAGCAAGCACACAAGTAGGTCATTGCTACATGTCCCCTTGTTGAGAAATAGTTTTCAACCATTGAAGAAAGAAGATATAGCCTAGCCGTTGCTACACTTGTCTTCCTTTTTTCTGAGCTAGCGTTGAAGTTCTAGGTTGAAAAGAGGAGACGTACTAGGCCTAGTTTGACTACACCTAGGGTTTCACCTTCTAGGGTTTGAAGGCCTTGCCTTTCCAACACTTTCTCCCTTAGATTTATACTTTGAGCTAGCCGTTTTGCCAAGTTTATTTAGAGAAGGAGGAAAGAGAACGAAGCCTTGCTTAAGCAACACCGGACTGAGCCTTTTTCCCATAAGGTTTTGATTCTAGGGCCCTGCCTTTGCAGCACCATAGAACCCTTCCCTCTAGTCTCTAGGTTTTTCATCCTCTTGAGACCTTGTGCCCTTGCTTTTGACCCCATATACCCTAAGGCACTGGTTAGATGTCCAACGTTGAGCCTCTAGTGTACAAAAACTACCTTTTAAAAACCCTAATTTTAAAACCCTAACTAACATTGCTAACCTAGGCTGACGTCATAGTTGGCGCAGCAAGCTTTTGACTAATATAGGCAATTGAATGATGACATCAAGCATTTATTGAACCAATTATTGATTGAATATACTGTTGGCTTGGTCATTTGGATAGATATTGATGAATTGATGATCTTTCATAGGCTAATATCTATTGCATTGCTTATTGAATCGGATAGTTAAAGAAGTACTAACCCTTTGAGTTATAGCCTGCAACATATATGTATTGTGTTGTTATTGTCTTGTTCCGGGCAGGTGTTTTCAACAGGGCCTACACTTCTTTTATTGGTTGATTAGCTGGACTATCTGATACTGGTGGTAACCTGCGAGGAGGGAAATCTTAAGACTTGATTTTGTATCCTTTGCCTCTTCAAACCCCAGGTTACCAGGGACGTCTCCCCTGGGCTAACCTCCCTAAACAGAAAGAACCTCCCCATCGAGGTGACATTGGGTGGGGAAGGTTCCTGTTACGCCCTAAACTACAAACTGTGCGATAACAAAGCCACAGATCAATGGTTGTTAAGATCGAGGAGAATATGAACCGTTGGACCACTCTATGTCGGGAACATATCATGACCATCGAATTTCCTAAATACAAATGCATACTGATGCATACTAAAGAAACACACTTTTACCCAACGACACATTAGACCAAGTAGATCTTAACTAACTCCTAAGTGTTTAAATATCCAAACATAAATATGTATGAAATGCATCGTTTTGTTCAAATGGATACGGTGCATAGATATCATATGTTTCAATGTTGAATTTCCTTGTATGTAGGTATGCATATGCGACTTCTTGTTTATTTTTCTAATAAAATTTTAGTTACTAATTAGAAAATCAATTATTATTATTATTATTTTAACCATAGCTTGAAGATTTTTATATTAAGTAAAAAGTGCAGCATAGCTTACAGCAAGATTACATCAATAGTTTGCTTCAAAATTCTTTAAACAAAAATATAAAGAGAGAGAGTATGTACTAGCCTATAACTATATCCATGTAATGTCATGAGCAACACATCCCAATATATCTTAGTGGTGTAGATTCTACAAAAAGACCTACATACCTAGTTACTTTGAAAAACATACATACATAACAAAAGGCATGACAATTGGCTGCCTTATTGAGTGTTGCTTTAGCCGAGTCCGACTCAGATTTGAAAATTTCCACTTCCTCGAGAAGTTGGTGAACAATTTCATCTTCCCTTGGTACCCCACAGACTTCATGTATTGTAATCTAATGCTTCAATTGAACTAAAGTACCCATAATTGTAGTAATTTGAGAAGTAAACTCATGATCTTGCTCATGAATTTTAGTTGTGGTTGTCAAGATTGAGCTTTTGTTCCCCTGAGTAGTGTCCTCGTGACCTATTAGTGCCAACTAGATCTCCTATGGCTCCTTTTAGTCCATCTGTATACTAGAACAATCCACAGTCAAATGCAAACTAAAATTTCCAATACTTCTTGTAGTAACTAGCTTTTGTTTCTCTATCGAGCTCTCTGAAGCCTAGAACAAATTTTGGCTAAGATTTTAACAATCCAAACAAACATCACAGAAGGAAACAATTTATGAGAAGAACAAAGGATACCACAAAAAGGTTGAATTTGAACTAACAAAGCCCAAAAGGCACCATGTATATACAAACCACCTAGAGAAATAAAGGGGTAATTCCTTCCACACCCAAAGAACCTTTACACAGTATTTGTTGAAGCCAAAATCAAAGGAGCAATCTCCCATAGGAACTGAAGATCATAGAGAGAGTTCAAATTTATATGAGGATGAAACAAACCCCCCGAATGAGAGACTAGAACCCAATTAAGATCACATGAATAGAAACTTGAGATAATCCCCAATCCTAAAATCCTTTTAGAGAAAATATAAAGCAGAGGTGGTGGCTTTCTCATGTTCCAAAACATAATCGCAACAATGCACACTATCCAAATCAAATAGTTGAAACTCACCCGGCCAAAGTGTAGACCTGCAAGCCAAAATATCCACGCCGGAAAGAGAAATCTCATGGCCATTATCCCATAATGCTAAGGAAGAATACTTCCCGCAGATTCAAAATTGTGTGAGCTAAGTGTTTAGGCATGTGATTATAGGGGAGAGGTCTCTTCTCATTAAATACACTATCATACTGTTATATCCCTAAAATGCCCTACTCATGCATACATGGCCTTGGACCTCTTACTTGCATATTTTTCCAAAGCATTACTAAGAAGTTCTTCTTAAAAAACCATTTTTTAGAAGATGTACACACCCTGTACCATTATAGCCTGCGAACATACGCTTGTTGCACACTAAACAACCCACGTATACTTGCAAAAATTAAAAAGTTGCAAGGAATTCATTGAAATTCACGGGCTATTGGAAGTTTCCCAACTAATCCACCTACTATAGCCCGTCACCCAACCGAATAACCATCCTTTTGTCATATAAAAGGAGGTGTTGGGGTATCATTTCAAATTTAAGCATAATAACAATGAAACTCTACCCAATTTCACTTCCCCTCCCTGAGATTTTGCTACCTTTTGTGAGATATTGCCTCAACATTCCCTCATCATCCCCTTCTTCCTCCATTCAATCCATTCACTTCCTTGAGGTGATCAGAAGATTGAGAGAAGAATTCCATTCAAGGTGCACTTGGAGCATGGTAAAGAGGAGCTTGGACCAGGTTTGTGGAACGGTGGTTGACACAAATTGTAAGTTTCAGTCTTTGTATGATGAATAAAAAAATCACATTTCCTATCCCAAATGATGGTGTTTTGTGTACTTTCATTGATTTATACTTAGCATTTAATATTTAACCCTAACTCGTGAATAAAATAGCATGATTGTAGTCCTTGTTTGCCTATCTTTATATGGAGGTCAGCCTTGGGAGGAGACATGTAATCGTTGGAACTATCAATCTTGAGGAGATCATCACCAGACGTGGGATCAAAGGTACAATTACTTGATCTCTTCTCTTATTGCTTTCTTTTTGTTTGTTTTGGTATGTTTGGGGTAGAGTAGAATAGATTAAATTTTAGACGTTCATTCGCTCTGTCTACATCTTAAACCCTGGTGTAGTTAAAGGGGGGATTTTCCCGCTAGCAGAACTGGCGACCATACTCGGGAATGCCTCTAGGGTTTTTTAGGAGATTTTGGGTTGATTGATTGGTTTATTTTCATTTCAAGTTTCTTTCAAGTTTTTTAAGTCTGTCAAGGGGTTCTGGTCACCTCCAGAGTGCATAACAGTTGTCCCTGCCCTGTAAGACTGCCTGGTCTTTTCATTTTTTTAAAAGATACAAAGGTGTATGCGCCATGTCTTGGGTCAGCCTGTGTACATACACGCTCTGCACAGTAAACAACCTGCATACATATGCAGGATGTTGATGCAACAACCTGCGTCTCTGTTTCATGAAAGTTTTTTGAAAAGGAGGGAGTTTTGTCTCTTTCCTAATTGAAGTTCACACTTCTCATGGCTTTCTTGGATCAGTCTAGAGTCTCTGTTTGTGGCCTTAGCATGGGTATAGGTTTCAGTATACTTGTTTCCTTAGTCTTCTTGTGTTTACCCTAAATAGGTTTTAAGCAATTTATTGAGTTGTAGATCTTCCTTTTCAGTTTCTTGATTGGATCCCTATGATCCGCAGTGAGCTGAAGGTCTTTTCCAGTATTGTTTCAATTTTCTTTTTATCCTTTTTACTTGCTTTGAAAAAATAAAAAGTTTACTTTAGTTTTTCTCTTTAAAGCGGTTAAAAAAAAAGAATTTCATTTCCTTGCATTTCAGTTTGGAAAAGTAGTTGAAGTTGTTATTTGCAAAAAGGAAAAAGAGTCTTTATTGTCAAGTTCTTCTTGATTTCTTGAAACATAAGTATCTTTTAGTGAAGAAAAAATCAAGTTTTAGGTTTTCTTTACAAGATGTTGAAATGTTAGTTAAGAAAAGTTGAGTTTACAAGGAGTTAGTTACAACCTTTGCTTTTAAATTCGAAGTAATTTTGCTTTCAAGTGCTTTAATTTCCTCCTCCTTTTTGTCTCTTTATAACACCATTAGTTTCACTACCATACCTTGTGAGTAAATCAAGCCTTTAAAAAGAACGCTTAATCTAAAATACACTTCAATTAGGTTTGGAGAGGAAACTCTTCAAGGCCGATAAATCAAACATTGGAGTCTGAGTTAGGGAGTGTTTATGTCTAGTGTCGTAAAAGTTAGTCAGGACCCCCCTCTAACACAGGGGATAAACATGAGGTCGCATGAGGAAAGACAATGGACATAACCCCTCCAAAGTCGGATTGAACGTAGTGGGGAACGTATATTGAGGGTCTGTCTTGGGAATAATACCGACTACATTTGCATATGGAGCTTCGTGGACCTCAAATCCATTCGAGATCCTCTATTGTCTTCTAGACCATTTCTTTCGATACCCTTACTAGGCTTTAGACTTGTTATCCTACTCATTATGATCTGCCTGATTGTCGACTGTACCCACCTGGTGATTGACTGCGAGCTGGAAACCTAGTTTCCCATATTCTAGGGAGTTACACGGGTGACTACGGGGGTATACCGCAGTACCTGGGGCAGACATCGGATTGCGCTTCATAGAGTATACCCTGAGGGTGATTTCATGTTCAAGTTGCACTTGCATCGGTTAGTTGCTCTAGTTTCGATTGGCGTAATTTTCCTTCCTACTAGATAGTCGACTGCTTGATTTGTCTTTAGGAAACTTTTAGTGTGTGCTTGGTGTTCAAATGCTAGTTAATCCTTACCATGTCGGTTGATCATTTCACAAAGTGGAAGATCAACAGCTATGTCGATCGCAAAGGGTTCAAGGCCTGTCGTCGATTACATTGGAGCCACCTCTGGCACCGTTGTAGTGAAGACTTGACCAAGAGGGGTCGTTCGAAGCGACCAGGTCATAGGAAACTATGCCCGAGCCTGCTCTGCGAGGAGACTATTAGATTCTGGGGGAACCTACTATTTCTGACCTTGAGACAAAGACTCTCAGGCCAACTAACCCTATGATTACTGACTTGTCGGTGCCAATCTTGATTCAGATTATCCCTCCCAAGGTGACACCTTCTAAGCGCCAGCTAGTCCTACAAGCGACAATGGAAGCAAATGTTGTTACTTCGTCTGAGAGTCCTCATACTCCCATTACGGCTACCACCACAGGGGGAATCCTACCTCCTCTCCCACCTTCACCAGTTAGGACCACAGTGGTCTCGACTCCCTCAAATTCGGGCAGTGGTCTGATATCGTTACTGACTTTGACCACCTCTCTGTTTACTCAGGGTGCGACGGGCCCTCCCTTCTCATATGGGATGCCCAGATTTGATTCAAACTTGTTTCTTACTTACTCTACCTTACAGACCATGGATTTGGGGTCAGGGAGCTCAAATGTTCACATGCAAGGATCAACTAGGGGCGCCTTTGTCCCTTTTAATGCTATCCCTTACGGTGGGGGTCATATACCTCCTTCGTCCCCTTCGCTCAGTGGTGCTTTTCAGCAACCAATTGGGCCAAATGCTAATTATAGCTTGTTTGGTGGAGGCAGTTAAAGAACTTCGTCTTATACAATGCTAGTGGGATCTATGTCATTCTCTTTGTTCGGTGCATTTGGGAACAACACTTTTTCTTCGGATGTTGTCTCGGCTGGGGGAAACCCCGGTTTTGGTCAACAGAACCCGGTGCAGGGTAATATTCCTTCACAGGGAGTGACGACTAGAGTTTTCTCCACATAGGGTCTTTGGAATCCTTAGAAGGATTCATTTCCCTTTCAAGGGATGTCGGTCGGGGGCAACCCCTTCCATACTCAATGGAACCCCGGGCAGGGATCCGTACCCATGCCCGTCGGATCGACTGGGGGCAACCCCTTCCAGGGTCCTTGGAACACAATGCAGGGAGAAATCCCTGCACAAGCTATGTCGTCCAATTATGGGAATCAGTCGATGATACCCCAATAGACACAATTTCCCTACGTTGGTCAAGGCCATGGTTTTTACCAAAACCTTGGCCAGTAGTCCAACTTTTCCTGGCAACCTAGTGCCAGTCAAACTCTAGGACCCTCTTTTCCTATAAACAGTTCACAACTCACACTACCGTTTCTGGAAATGATACATCTGCCAGACTTGTCGAGATTATTAAATGACCCAATTTGT
Organism: Picea engelmannii; assembly: GCA_009831015.1. Taxonomy (NCBI): domain Eukaryota; kingdom Viridiplantae; phylum Streptophyta; class Pinopsida; order Pinales; family Pinaceae; genus Picea; species Picea engelmannii. The sequence goes on from ML782988.1 coordinate 811,040, forward strand.
CATAATCCGCGTTGCCCCCCCATGCCGACTAAGTTTCTCTCGAATATTCTGAAATTTGAAGGAAAGCCTGGAGAAGATCCAGGTGATCATGTGACAAATTTTTATTTATGGTGCTCATCAAACTCATTGAGGCATGACTTTGTCCAGTTGTGCCTTTTTCAACGCACTCTTATAGGGGGTGCTACGAAATGGTATGTCGAGCTCGACCGCTCGAGGTACTCTTACTTCAACAACTTGGCAATGGTCTTCTTGAACCATTTCCAGTTACCTGTGAGATACGATGTTGGCACCGAATTGTTGGCCAACTTTGAGCAGACCAAGGCTGATCACATGTCTGATCATATCCGAGAATGGCGGCGTCAAAAGGACAGGGCGCGTTCCAACCTCTGCACATGCCTATGTCGGGCAGCTAGACTGTACCAGGTTGGGTCGTGCCTTGGCTTGCCTCTCTCCCTTGGCATGGCTAGGTCGAGAGGGTTGATAATTCTCTGGGGAGGCACAATAAGAATCCACTACACACACGTCGCATTCTCGGAGCTGCCAAGTAGGTGGAGCGTGAGAGAGAAATGGAGCCAACCTTGTCCAAGCGGGAGAGATAAGCCCAGGCTTGACATGACCACAGTACTGAACCCTCCTATGAATTTACATCTAGGTGCCTCCATTAGCTTCACGCGAGGGAGTTGTCATCCCCGTCTCAATAGGCAGTAATGGTCACCCTTCATTCAAGATTGAGGTGAAGGGCGTCGGCCTGCCATATTTATGGCTTGGGCCTGGGGTAGGCTACGTGGCCTCTCGTAGCTACGTAGCACCCCATCCGGGAGATTTGGGATAGTAATTAGTCATTATAAATCATACTTATTAGTTGTGATAGGTTAGAGGAGTTAGGATTAGTTTATGTAGGGGTTAGGGATGATATGGGTATGGGTTTAAAGGTTATCTTGAAAAGAGAGTAGGCATTATAAAAGTTGGTTGTGTAGTGTAATCAAGGTTAAATGGAGGCATAATGGATGAGTAATGAGACTCTTTACTCATCTTGACAATGACTTTGTTGAAGCGATTTCTCATAGTAGGCATCATCATCATCTTCATTGTTGTCATCATTGTCGTCATAATCATCATTTCCATTGTTGTGACGATCATCATATCGTCATTTTCGTGATCATTTTCATCACCATCATATTCATCGCCATTGTCACCACCAGTAATCAACATTATCAACATCCTACTCATCCTCGTCGTCGTCATCATCATCATCTCCATTGTCATCATAGTCATTGTCATTGTCATCATCGTCATTGTCGTCACCATAATCAACATCGTCGTTTCTATCATCATCATTGTCGTCATCGTCATTGTTATGTGGGTTATTAAGGTTAGGGGATATCGACTAGAAAGGTTAAGGTTTATTAAGGTTATATGATAAGTGTTAGTAGTTATAGATTAGTAGTGATAGGATTTAGGAATTATTATATATAATATATATATACATGTATATAAATTATACAATGTATATTAATTTATTATGTATATATTTATTATATATATATTATCTATATAATACATATTAATTATAACAAAATATAACATAAAAAGCATAAAAAACAATACATAAAAAGAAAAATATAATAAAACACCCAAACTTTATATTAGAACCCATACGCCATAGAGGAGGTGGACAAGACATAGACCAAAATTCCCGCGTGCACTAGTCATTCCATAGAGGAGCTAGTGGCCAAGAGACAAACCAAAACCCTCGCGTGTAGTAGTCATTCCATAGAGGAGGTGGTCAAGAGACATAACAAAACCCCCATGCGCACTAGTCATTCCATAAATGAGGCAGCCAAGAGAAACCAAAACCCAAGCGACAAAGAAAGAGGAGGAGGCCCCCTATTAGGCAAATCCCGACAGCGACAAAGCTAGAGAAGGAGGCTCGCTATCCGAAAAAACTTGATAGCGATAGAGGAGTGGAGATACTCAGAGGTTTCGACCACATCGCGGAGTGGAGATACTCAGAGGTTCTGAACATGTCGTCGAGGAATGTTTCACCATTAGAGGTTTTTACTCATACTTTGTAGATAGGGTCATTTTTCCTTGAATACTAAGATGTTGTCGAGGAATGCTTCACCATTGGAGGTTTTTACTCATATTTTGTAGCTAGGGTCATTTTTCCTTGAATACTAAGACACCCACCTTAAAGGAGAATTGAAATTATTTTATTGTATTTTCAACTAGAAACTTATATATGATCTTTCGACCTAATTCCTCCATACAATATGCCTCAAACGCTTCACCACTATACCTCTCTATTGTAGGTTGTTGATATGAATGATGTATGCTATGTTCAAGGTGGAATTTACTGCTACTTCAGTGTTGAGGCAGATTTGTAGGTAAACTCTTCCAACTATCATATGATATGCCAATAATCAATAAAACCGTATTCAATATTAAATCCCACACTAATAGGCCACAACCTAGGAACCTACAAGAATTAAGTTGTCAACCTTCCACTAGGAATTTGTAGCATCCCCAAGAAGGGGCACCTTGCCAAGCTTGGAAACCTTTGCACTAGTAGTTCCATGTGTTGGAATATGGGGCCACCACTTGTCCTTTTGAAGCTTCCATGTTGTGATCATCAATACCACATAGTTGAATATGATTAGTCCACACATCCATTAAGTCAACCTTGATATTGTTAGTGTGGCAGTATGCAACTTTCTAGGATTGTCATATGCACCTATAGTCTCTATTTACTATTCACGTCAATGTTTTATCTTCACCCACTATGCATATGTGTCATCCTTGTCTCATCTTGAATGAACACCATGTAGGGAAATCTTGTGCTTTTAATCATATTTCATCCCATTTGTATTCCATGTCTCATCCCTTCAATTCTACATGGTTTTTTCTTGGACCTAAACATTATAGAATTCGATTTTGGTACGAGGTCAAGTCAGTGGGAAGTGTTGCACAACTAGACAACATAAGAATCTCACTCCACCCATTCTAGTATTGGACCGGAAATATCACAAAACACATGTTTAAATCAAGTATTGGTGTTGGGGAAGGATCCATGCATCACTGAGGAACATAAGGGTCAATATCTACCTAGGCTCTTGAATTCGAAAACATTATGAAACACAATCATGCATTGTATCATGTTGAGCACCACCTCAATTTTTTTGTTGCATGTTCGATTGCTAAATTGACAAAGCACCATTTAAGTACGTATAATCTTTTGATTATGTCCTCTAGATATTATGGATCTGTCAGTGTAGGTTTATGGTTCACCAATGGATAAATTCTAACATGAATGTATGGTTCACCATATCCATAATAAAATGATGGTTCCTTTGCCATCCCCATGCTACCATATTCACCTCATGCCTTCAACGATGCCTTTCAGCTAGAATAAATGGCACATGCCCTCACTAATGTCACCTTACAATTAATATTAGTGCCTTCAATGGTTCCTTTTCAAAATATTGATAATATCACCTCACCATCATCAATGTCTTTGATGGCTTCTTTTAACATCGTCACTTCATGCCACCTCACAATAATTCCAACTCTAATGCCCTCACTAGTTGTAGGCTAGAATTTCCAAATTTCACCCTCCCTAATAATAGTTGTTTCCTCTCACCTCTCTTTCCTTCAGTAGTTCAACCCTACGGTGTTAATCTTAAGAGGGAATTTGAGGAAACAAGGCTTCATCATCTAGACCAAGGTGCAACAACATGTTTTTGAAGAAGTGAAGATGTTGAATCTAAGCACTACACCTATGCTTACACTACTATATGTTGCTCATCCTTTTGATATAGAATATGATGCATATGACTATGGGATAGGTATTTTTTTGACACAACAATGTCATTCCATTGTGTTTTACTTAGAGACATTCAATGATGCAATCCACAACTTTTGAAGTTATGATAGAGAGATGTGCTCCATTGCTTAAGTAGTTCAATAATGGAGACACTATGTATAGGGAAAATAAATTGTTATTCAATCTAACCATAAGCCCCTACAGACCTAGAGAAAAATTGATAACACACCACATATGAAATGGAATTTATTATAACAATTCCAATTGGTTATCAAACATTTACATTGAAGAGATAAAAATGTAGACTACTATTTGAGTCGACTACCAATAACATTCGTAGTGGTTCTTAACACAAAAAGGTGTGATATAGAACACTAGCAAGAGTTCTACAATACACACATAAATTTTGTGTTGCATGTTTGATTGCTAAATTTAGAAATCACCATTTATATATGTTTAATATTTTGATTATGTCCTCTAGATATTATGGATCTATCAGTGTAGGTTTATGGTTCACCAATGGATAAATTCTAACATGAATGTATGGTTCACCAATGGATAAATTCTAACATGAATGTATGGTCTTTATCATTGATCTTAGTACATGTAAAGACAGATTGCATCTTATTTAGAATTGCAGAACTACTAAATTGAAAATTGTATTTTGAAAAGCATATCATTTATTGGGAATTGAAGTTAGGACTTTGCATTGTGTTCATATTCATTTATTTTACTTGTTGAGTCATAACATCATTACTTTCATGACCGCACCTTTTTGAGTGAGCAAGACCACTAAAAGTAACGCTTACAGTTTAAAATTGATTAGTAACAATTTTATTTTCCTAGGGTGCACAAACTAGCTTAGGATTTAGAGCCTTGGAATAGGATTTTGTGAGTAAACTTCTCCAAGGCTATTAAATCAACATATGTGTTTGACTAAGGGAGTGGAGAAATCCATTGTATAATTGGTAATATCAAGAGGATCTCCTTACATCGGAGTTAAGCACGAGGTCGCGTGAGGTTGGTTGAAGGGATATCCCCCCGATACCTTCTTAGCATCAGATATATTTATGGGGATCTATTCATATATGGGGATCTTGCTAGTACCTTTACCTCTGTGAGAGGCGGTTCTTTCGAGGTTTCATGGTTTGTTACCCTACCCATATGGTGGATCTAACTTACGACTGTTCACTTGTGCATTGGTTATATCGTGGTTGCTTATTTGCTTGACTTAGGTACCACATAGGTTACTTGCAAGGGTTATTCTGCAAGTACCCTAGGTCAAATAAGGGTCGGACAACACACAGCCTTTATGGAGGATTACCTCTCTAGGTGGATCTGACCGACTGTTTGTTAATCTCACGAGGGCCCTTATAACTAATTATGTTACCTCCAATCTTTGGCATAGGAGTCTCATGCCCCTCTTGGGTGAGGCATACCTACTTTAGAGAGGGAGGCCCCTTTCAGCCACTTTATCATGTTTGTGTGTATATTGGCCTCTTGTTTATTTTACTTTGGTGTGCTCTTTGATTACTAGTTGGCCTTAGGATTTGTTTTTATTTATATCACGAATTTTGAGTCATCATGGAGCCAGACCAGCTTCCACGCAGGTCTCGTCGCTTGTTACAGTTACCACCGCATTTTGAGTCTTTTCCTTCTAAATGGCGTAAAGTTATTATACGTGGTACTTACACCTCCACTTACCAAACTTGTGATCGTACGAGGATGAGTATTGAATCAATTCAGAAATATATTAGGAGTCCTTCAACTCCCATACCCACTATAGTCAATGGTACTCCTTCGACACCTTCAACCACTATGGTAGTCCTTCGACACCTTCAACCACTATCATCACACAAGTGCACGTGTTCTTGAGACTTGTGATCCTATCTCTTACTCAGATGCACAAGGACAACCTGAATGGGAACAAGCTATGCAAGATGAGATAAGACATATTTTTAAGAATCATCTAGTCTCATTAGCCTAAGGATGATAGGGGATACTTTTATGATGCTAGATACGAAATTCCCTACTCAAAGTAGCTATAGTGGTGTTCAATAAGTTCCTACCTTGGTCACTGGTCAAATTCCTTGGGCAACCAAACCTTCTAATAAAATTCTCAAAAATAAATTAGGCTACATTATCAATCATAAAATCCCATGTAGGTGCAACTTTTTTCCATTTAGTGAGATAATCAATTGCAGTAATGATATAACAAGATTTAGAATTGGAGAGTAGGAGGTTTAATATATCCCACAAAGTCAATATCTCATTTCTCAAAAGGTTGTAGATCCCTTATTGAATTCAAGGGTAGTTCATCTCTTCTATAAGGTTTACCTACTTTTTGATAGACATCATAAGTTCTAGCATACTCCTTAGAGCCCTTAAATATGGTTGGCCACCTAAGACTAGCTTGGACAATCTTGTGATCTATTACTTTTCCTC